>JAECMU010059492.1:0-15141 GCA_016106625.1 Dracogyra subfuscus
TCTAGATGAAGTTGACTGCTTGGTTACATAAGGTGACTCTTTGAAACTGTCAACGCAGGTAGCCATTTTCTTTGGACTGTTTGGAGGCATGGTCCAGGATCTAGACTGAAAAATAAATTGAATTTTCCTTTTTTAAAAACAACATTTAAAAGCGAAATTTCACAGATTATGCTGTGACATAAATAGCTATTATTATATATGAGTTTGGTGTGCCATACTGATTCCATGAAACCAGTGCCAGGGGTTTTGTATTGCACAAGTGAGAGCTAAGGTATTTCACATGCACAGTCGGAGTTAGGACTAGGAAAGCACTATCACCTTATGATGTTGCTTCCCAAAATCAGGTCATCACACTTGTTTATTTAGATAATTTGCTTTATTAACTTGTTTATGTTGACCTATGTGGAATAATAAATAGTCAATACACAAACTATTTAATATGTACTGTAGTTTGAATACTTATAATTTACATAAATCAACATTTGATGGAAAATGATAATATTTTAAAGATGGAATTTTTGGTGAGTCTTTTTCAGTTGTGATGGGATGTAGGATCAATCCCAGACTTTCATTAAAACCTGTCAACCCTCCTGGATTTTGCAGGAGTCTCCCGATAGTTGATCAAACCTCCCGTAATCCAGCGTGGAAGAAAAATTATCCCGGGTAAAATGTATATATTGATAACTTTGTTTTAATTAGTCATCATAATCGGCCAATAGAAGCAGTTGTTGCAGGATAAATCACTATTACTGGTAGCACCATGGATTAATCATCTAGATGGCGGTTTTATTTAAAATTCCAATAAACAGGGGGAAAAACTGAAAATAAAACATGATTTATGCTTTCTTACTCTTGCTCTTATGATTTTTGAGTGTAGTTCTATGTCTTTCACAATATCTTTTTTGTCCATGCGAGATACAGTGAGATTCAAGGCCTGAAAAATAAACAAATGCCAATATCAAGAGAGAAATAACAAAATAAAAAAGATCTGGTATTATTATTTATAAAAAATTAAACATTCTTGTATCACATTTTAAAATCTTATTCTATTACTTGACAATAAGAAGTGATTTCTCCCTATTTTGGGAGTTTCAATTGAAAAAGTGAGAGGGAGGGAAGAAGGAAAGTGATAAGAGACACACACACACACACACACACACACACACAGAGAGAGAGAGAGAGAGAGAGAGAGAGAGAGAGAGAGAGAGAGAGAGAGAGAGAGAGAGAGAGAGAGAGAGAATGTTTATAGATGTGTAAAAGGAGGTAACTCCATGCTTTACTCAGCATTACTTGATCATGAAATCTGTACTTGATTAATTGATAAAATCAATAAAGGGAGTCATGCTCGATAAGCATAATTAATCAGATTACTACAAATATTTTTTTGACATGAATTTTACCTTCCAGTCAATTACTTCAAAGCTGTGTGGATCATGTGAGATTGGAAAACCTATTTTGACCTTTTTTAACACATGCCAATCTACAAAGAAACCAAATCAAAAGTTAACAAATTAAATAATTTTGCTGTTCATTCAAAATGTAAGTATCCAGTGATGCAAAGAGAGATCCTTTTTGTTTTGCAGTATGTAAGTACAGTCGAATCGAATTGCATATCAGTTTAGACATAAATCAGTTATTTGCATATTATTCAGCTACACAGAACCATTTACATGTATTTCAAAAATTATACATTTCATCATTTATTTTTGCAACACATAACGAGCTACTCTCGATATACTAAGTCAAAACCTATACTAGCTCGAATGCTTTTTTTAATAATTTAGATAGACCGTTAAAAATGTGCGCCAAAATTTCCTCAAATCAAACCGCACCTTTTTTCTTTGGCTTATTAATGCTCCATTCAAAATTCCATAGCACAACCACCCACTCCCATCTGCTACCAATTTTGGTCTGACTGCTGGTGCTCCCTTGCACCTGCCAATGCAGGTGGTCCCCTCTCCCCTCCCCCCCAACTTTCTGTCTTGGACGGAAGAGCTTGCTTCGCAAGCACTTGCACCCACAACAGGCGTGCACTACAACAGCTTGCTCTGAATGTGCACGTTAAACCCTATGACCTGACCTGACCTGCAACACATAAGCAATGCAACATACTTCTTTTTATTACACAGTGAGACGTGTCTAAACTGGATCACACCAGGAACCTAATATTGATCCCATTTAGACAGGATTCGGTTTTTAGAAATTTGACAAAAATACTAGTTTGTGCAGTCTGGTTTTGACAGGATTCATTGTAATAAAAGATTAAAAAGAAAAAAAAATATATTATACATGCACAGTGAGACCTCAATAATCTGGACAGTATGGGATTTTTTTAAAGTGTCCGGTTTAATGAATTTTTGTAGTACTGATTTATACTGGAAGACTTATTTTCCTTGAATGGCAAACCAATAAAAGAAATAAGCAACAAATACAGATTTGAATAAACCTTTTGTTTTATTAAAACATATCTATTGGTAACAAATAACTCTAAATGAATATTTAAGAATATAATTTTTTTAAATAATTTCTTAACTAGATTTTGAATTATAAAATTGATTTGTACCAACATTTTTCTTTAAATTTAAAGACTGTAGGCATTTTAATTTCTTGAGATTAGTGTAAAAATAATATACAGTTACGTTTTACCAATGACAACCAGTCTTGATTTTATTAATTACATTTTATAAAGACAAGGAACATGTTTACAAAACAGTATGCTAGATCAGTGAACCATGTCATTCCCACACTGACGGAAAACTATTGAACAAGGAACCAACAATAAACATACATAACCTTTGGTACATGTTAATTGTCTACTGACGTTCACTGGCCATGGCAGTGGACATTGCTGCTTAGCCAGTCATGGTTGAACAAACTCTGGGAGCTGGAAACTCTATAAAAGTGTCCATATGCTTAAAGGTTCAGATTAACAAGGTCCAAAACTATATTAGCTCTGTATCCTTGTTTCTTTCGGCCGGCCTTTTCTCTTTGGCATAATTAATGCTCCATTCAAAATTCCATAGCCCCACCACCACCATCCCCGCTTGTTCTTGATCGGACTGCTGGTGCTCCCTTGCATCTGCCAGTGCAGGCGGTCCCTCCTACATCCCCCCCCCCAACTTTCTGTCTTGGATGAAAGAGCTTGTTCTGAATGTGCATGTTAAACCCTATGACATGACATCAAAGGTTCAGGCACATCAACCCCGGATCTAGTCTCTGACATCGCCAGTGGCCAGTTCTGGGGGTGGATGGGAAGGGAGAAGTTGAGATAATGGGGACAATTTGGAAATTTTAATAGTATGACCATAGTCCAAAAGGTAATTGGGTGGGGAGAGGATTAAATAATTAATTACCAGTAGTTTAGAATATACAAAAAAAAATACATTATTTTAGGATATGAATTTAACATTAACTTAGCTGGTGCAATTTTCAGTCGGGCTCATCAAAAATGTAAAAAATAGTATTAAATAATATCTTTATTTAGTTCATAATTTTTTTTATTAACTAGTCAATTAAAGCCCTGGAGGAGAAGAGTTCACAAAGGGGGCAGCTTTGCATGCAATCCAGTTAGCGATTCAACAGACATGCAGGCCCAAGCTAGCTGGTCCGGATTTCCATGGGGCAGAAGTGCCAGAGGAGGGAGGCCTCGGCTGAAACCACCAACACCCTACTGCACTCTTGAGCAAGTAATAAAAAAAATTGCACTTTCTTTTTGACCGACAATTCAAAATTGCTCCCAATTTTTTCAATCACCCTTGCACACCTTTCCTCTTTTGGCATAATTCTTGCTCCATTCAAAATTCCATAGCACCATTACCCTCCACCTGCTACCGACCACGGTTGGGCTGCTGGTGCTCACTTGTAGCTGCCAGTGCAGGCGGTCCCTCCTTCTCCCACCCCCCACCTTTCCTGTTGTAGACGGAGGAGCCGACCAAGGCCAGCTCTTGTGCCCAAGACAGGCGAGCACTACAACAACTTGCTCTGAATGTGCATGTAAAGCCCTATGACATGACATGACAAAAATTCTAGTTAAATGATTTTTTGGAAGAAATTACATCCAGTCAAATGAAGCAAATTGTCTACTTTTTATAAATTGTTTTGGATAATGGTCACCAGATTCTGGAAGCTGCATATCTAGATTAACAAACACATTTATATAGTGGAAATTTTGTGTTGTATGTCAGGTGTTGGTAAGGTAGGGTTTCCGGACAATTGGAATCTAGATTATCGAGATCTCACTGTAAATGTAAATGTATAAATGTAAATGTATAAATGTAAATGTATAAATGTACATACAGATATCAAAGAAGTTAATAAACCTACAAGTATTGTGTATATCCTTCTGTTGAAGAGGGGAAGATGCATTAGATCAGTCAATGATTATCAATGCATTTATTTGAGAAATAATTTAAAATCCACTGCTATGGCTTGGCTAATTAGGTAAGAAAACAATTTAATTACAGATGACAGGAACATTGTCCTTGTTTGGTTACACCCATTTTTGTTTTGTTTTTCCTATTTAAAAACAAAACAAATTATTACCCCAGATCAAACAAACAATGTCATGGTTAGGGAGCCTTACAATGGAAATATATATTGTATTAAGTTGATACCGGATGTTGTTTGATATAAAAACATACACGTCCAGTCTTCTGCTGTAAAGAAAGTGAGAAGCATCGCATGTTGGATGTTTTATTTTTCTTTAGACTGTTATGGTAGTGGAAAAAAACATGTTATAATATACCTTTGTTTAATCAATCATATAAGCATGGAAAATGTTAATAATTTTGCATTTATAGCCTTCTAAAGATTAAAACAGGGACAGAAGATTTTAATTATGATGTTGGTGATTTTACATTTGGGTTCACGATAACAAAACCATATTCAAAATATATTTTACAGCATTTTTATTTTATTTTTGTTTGTTATAGTGTTGCAATTTTTAGGTTGTGATAAAAGTTAAACTTTATCCAAAGAATGTATTATGTATAAATTTCCCATTAGTCAAAAACAGTAAACATGGATTTGAGATAAAATGTAAAGTAAATTAAAGAACGAACTCACAGTTAGAGTATGCTGTCTGAAAGTCGAAAACAATGTCAGCAAGACTCTGAAAGTAATACATACGTACAATGTATCAAATACAGTGAATTATATGTTCTAAAATAAAAATTCTACAGATATTAAAAACATTTGAAGCTGATCATTTACTGCAACTAAATAAATAATGACTTAAAAAGAAATTATGTAAAATGGATTGATAAATGTACAATGGATTGATGGGTCCATGGATTGATCAATATACAATGGATTGATGGGTCCATGGATTGATCAATCTACAATGGATTGATGGATCCATGGATTGATCAATGTACAATGGATTGATGGACCCATAGATTTATTAATGTACAATGGATTGATGGATCCATAGATTGATCGATATATCCATGGGTTGATTGACATACAATGGATTGATGAATGGATGGATTCATGAATTGATCAGTGATTGATTGATGTACAGTGGATTAATGGATTAATGGATCCATGGATTAATCATGTACAATGGATTGATGGATCCATGGATTAATCGATGTACAATGGATGGATAGATGGATGGATGGATAGACGGATCCATGAATGTACAATAGATTGGTGGATAGATGGATGCATGGATAGAATAATGTATGATGGATGGATGGATCCACTGATGTATGATGGATGGATGAATGGCTAGGGAGTGGGTGGATGAACAAGTGGAAAGACAAAGTAAGTTGAGAGATAACATGAGTGGCCATGGATGGATTGATGGATATACCAATGTACAATGGATCAGCCAAATGGATGGATGGATGGATGGATGGATGAATGGAAAGATGGACAGATGGGTAGGTAGGTATGGATGGATGGATAATGGATGGATAGAAGGATTGTATTGAATACTCCAGAAGATTAACGGATGGATGAATGGAAAGATGAATGGATGGATTGGATGGATGGACAGGCAGATGGATGGATGGATTGATGAATGGAAAGATGGCTATGTAGGTGCTGATGGATGGATGATGGATGGATAGACTGATGGATGGACGGAGGGAGGGATAGATGGATGCATGGATGGATGATTAGCTGGAGATAATGGATGGATTAT
Source organism: Dracogyra subfuscus (assembly GCA_016106625.1). Classification (NCBI taxonomy): domain Eukaryota; kingdom Metazoa; phylum Mollusca; class Gastropoda; order Neomphalida; family Peltospiridae; genus Dracogyra; species Dracogyra subfuscus. Next base: position 6,149 of record JAECMU010059492.1, read on the forward strand.
GGATGGATGGATGGATAGATGGATGGATGGACTGATGTTTGGATGGATGGATGGATGGATGGATGGATGGATGGAGGAATGGATGGATGGATGGACGGACAGACAGACGGACAGATGGATGCAATCATGGATGCATACACAGATGCATGGATAGATCAACAGATGATTAACTGGAGACATGGGATGACTGGATATATGCATGAATGGAATAAGGAAGAAGGAGAATGTGTGTGACATTGATAGATTACAAAGGATGGTAGAACTGATATATGACCATGTTTATCAGCAGGAATAACTGACATGTTTATCAGCAGGAATGTTTACGGACACTCACCCCCACCTGCTACCGATCTTGATCAGACTGCTGGTGCTCCCTTGCATCTGTCAGTGCAGGTGGTCCCTCCTACATCCCCCCCCCAACTTTCTGTTTTGTGCCCACGACAGGCGTGCTTGTCCTGAATGTGCATGTTAAACCATATGACATGACATGACATGACAGGACACTCACCTTGAACTCTAGTGGCTTGTACATGAGATCCTCTCTTCGACTCATGCCCAGTGCACCATACCGGCCGCCATAGTGAACTCCCAGAACCACATGCCGATGTGTTGATCCATTGAATGTAGTCTTGAAGCTGATTGGATATCTTTCTAACCCCATCATTCCATTGGTCAGAAAACTGGTACTATGTTAAGTTAGCATCTTTCTAGTAATGTAATTGACCACATTTGTGTTTTTACAAATTACAATTGTACTTCAAATTCAATAATTCTATTTGATTTTGATTTCAACAAATACGAAATAGTCGAAACAACAGTATCAGAATAAAAAATAAATTGTTTTAGCTCCAGTACATGTATTCTAGACAACCTAAATTTAAAATCCCAGCTCCAAATAAAATACTAAAAATTGGTAAATATATTTTACTTCAACAGGAACCTTTTTTTTAATGTTTTATATTATAATCACAACAAAAATTATAACTTAAAAAACAGGTTGATCCGATTTTTAGTAGTCAGTCTTCAAGATGTCGTAAAAAATATATAAACTGTGTTCAATTTGTAATGTTCCACCACTAATTTTTTTTATTTAAAACATGTTAAAGTTTGTTTTGTTTAATGACACCACTAAAGCACATTAATTTATTAATCATCGGCTATTGGATGTCAAACATTTGAGTAATTTTGACATTTTAGTCTTAGAAAGGAAGCCCACATTTTTCCATTAGAAGCAAGGTATCTTTTATATGCAGTATCCTACAGACAGGATGGCACATGCCACAGTTTTTGATATACCAGTCATTGTGCATGGCTAGAGAGAAATAGCCCAATTAATGTGCCTACCAACAGGGGTTGATCCTAGACTGACCACGCATCATGTATGTGCTTGACCATCCCTTAAACTGTGTATGCATACTGGAAAAGGAAAAAAATTACAGAGCCCTATTCATTTAGAACTGGAACAGCCCCAAAAGACAAATGCTAAAATTGTAACCAATGGATACACCCCAAGAACAATTGCCTCCAAGCACTTAATAGGGAGAGCTTCTCGAATCATATCTTTGGCACACTCCATTAACCTAAAACAAAAATACATTAATTAATTAATTAATCATAACAAATCTACAATATATCGATATAAATATACTGTCAACTCCTTAAAATTATGTATAAGTATTAATAAATCAGAATGTGAAGCCAGAGTGCCATAAAGCAACAATATTATTATTAACACAATAGAGATTAATTTATTTTAAAAAAATACAGGGAAAAACAAAAATCCATTTTGTTACAATTATCTGCCTACATTTCAGGAGTATTCTGCCACCTTCATTAGGATATTGTTGTTCTCTCTGCTATTTTCTTTTTATGTCAAATTATAATGTTTCTTAATAAGACACTACACAAAAATCCAAAACTTCAGATAAACAACAAACCATAATAAATTAACAACAAAAAACCCTAATAAATAAAAAAACATTAACAAGCTTTAATGTTTAAAATAAATTTGCAGTAGAGTTTTGTATTAACTTCCAATGTTAACTAATTAATTTTTACCTGTGATATATACCCAACAATTAAATGCTTTATCTCAACCACAAATATATTGAGATTCCCGGTTCGGTCCCTTCAACACTGATATCAACAACGTTTTACCTAAACTACAAAAAGATTACCTACCCTGAAAGTGGTCGGTTTTTCTTGATCTCAAAGAACTGTGTGCCAGTGTGGTTATACCTAGATTTGCTAAGGAATGCATAGTTAAAATTGTACAAATATTCTTGACTGTAAAGCTACATCATGTGGTAAATAGTATGTGTACATAATATACTCAGCGTCACCAATGAAGGATCACTCATATTGTTAGTACTACACATGTTAACGATGCCCGTCTGTTCTAATTATGAAAGAAGGAATGAATGGCCTGCATGGATTAGGTCTAGAGTGAGGTTTCCTAAGTAGCATTTGGATTTCAATAGCAGTAAAAGTACTTCCGGTTATAGGCACAATGCATTTTCAACTGAAGTGTGCATGAATATGTAGATATTATTATTATTATTATTCTTTTTGTTTAACGTGCACATTCAGAGCAAGCTGTTATAGCAAACGCCCGTCTTGGGCACACACCTCAGCTATCTGAGCTGTCTGTCCAGGACAGAATAGAAATTAGTGTGGTTAGTTGTTATTGTTAGTGAAAGAGAAAAGTGGGTGTAGCGGCCATACCCAATGAGTCCTTAAAAACTCGCTCTGGGTGGGAGCCGGTACCGGGCTGCAAACCCAGTACCTACCAGCCTGTTGTCCGGCGACTTAACCGCTTGGCCACCGAGGCCGGTGTATGTAGATCGCAATCATGCACTTTTTTATACCCATGGTGAGAATACATTGCACGGCATATCAAACATGGATGCATTGAGACAACCCATTTGTTGGGGTGCATAACTTTTATCATTTTGTTGTGGCCTCTAACCTGAAGTACCATTACTCATATTAAAATCCTAATGCTACTTAGAAAACCTCACTCTGGGCCTAATCCACAAAGGCCATGCATTCATCTTTCATAATCAGTGTGTGGGACGGGCATCGTTAACATTTGTAATACTAACAATATGAGTGATTCTTCAATAGTGATGCTGAGTATAGTTGGGTTTTTTATCTATAAATTCAGAGTACATTATATTAGTCATAAAACTCAGAATGGAATACAGGGCTTCTAGATTATGATAGTCCCACTCCTATGGCTAGTGATATTCAATGTTGGGCTAGTAAATAACAACTATTGCCATGCCAAGTCTATTTTTTAAATATCAATATCCTGCCCTCATCTCAACCTCCCAATGGTAGTGTTTTTAAAAATGTAAGTTCTATCTCCCTTTTAGGTGATATATCTGATTATTACTATTATTTAGTAAAATTATATTAACTTAAAGAAAAGTAGGACTAGTGAATTTTTAATCATGGCTAGTAAATGTTTAAAAATCACTGATCCCATGGCTAGTGGACTTTATATAAAATTCTAGAAGCCCTGGGACAAGTATATAGACAATCTAACAGATTGACAAGGGGAGGAGGGTGTAAATATCTTCTTGCTGGGGTACCTTTTGCAAACAACTGTTGTTATCTGCAGTACATATCTGCAATGACAATAATGTATGCATATAAAGTTCATAGCTTAAGGATGGGCACAAACAACATGACACTTTTTTTCCCTGATGTACAGAAAATTAACATGGTCAGAAACAAAATATTTTTAAAAGTGACCATTTTGTTAAGCTGGTTCTTTTGGCTATGGTTTTCTAAAGTTATTTGACATTAGTTTACAGCCCTCAGAAATGGATACTGTAATGCCTTCATGTAGTTTTGAATCTTCTCCAATTTCTCCTCAATTGGCATTAACGCTTGAAAACTAAGTGGTGGTGAAGGGAATGCAATCTGAAATGCAACAAAAAGGAACATAGCCATTTATTTTTGCAAACAGAAGTATAACAAGTATAATGGATGGATGAACGGATGGACATGCAGGACAGATGGATGGGTGGATGGATTTGAGGTGCGTAGGTGGATGGGTGTGTTTTTCATGGATGAATCATGGATGGATGGATGGAAGGAAGGATGGATAGGTGGGTGGATGGATGGATGGGTAGATGTTGAGTGTGGGGTGGTTAGATCAATGGGTGTTTAGGGTTTGGGATGAATAGATGGATGTTCAGTTCAATTCAATTTATAGCATATTACCAAACAAACTGGTGTCAGCAAACAGATAAAAACAAACATACAACATCAATAACAACAATAATTAATAACAATATTAATGTACAGGCCAGATGGAGGACAAATTTGTATTATATATGTGGGAATAAAATTACTATGTAATAATAAAGTATATTATTAAAATAATGGATGGATGGATGGATGGATGGATTGATGTATGTATTTATGTATGTATGGATGGATGGATAAATGAATAGATCTTGTGTCAGTGAGTGGGTAGGTTGATGGATTAATGGGTGGGTAATTAAAGATTGATGGATAGACAAACAGATGGACATATGGATGAATGGCAAATGAATAGGTAGGTGTAGCGCATGATGTATATTACGTCAATACTTTCTATGTCAGTTCGCACTATCATAGGTTCTGTTGCTTATTTGTCAAAAGTTTAAAAACGTAACTCTCTATACAGTATACACACCTGTGGCAAATCTTTCTTCATTATATTCAGTGATAAGCTGTTTCCTTCCGGATGTATTTTTGAAGCATGGTTCCACATCCTTTCCCATGTTGTTTCATCTATCGGAAAACCGTTTTTATTGACCCAGAACAGTACACCATCTTCTTCTTGTGTTTCTTCCTCTTCTGCCATTTCAGATTTGGCACTGACAGAATTCTTCATATTTTAGACAGAATTTTCCTCAGATCGTTAAACTATGATACATGGATTGTTGATCCAAGTGGCAAGTGCAAAACAACGTTCCTTGATCGATTGCATTTATGATTAAGCATAGAAAAAACCTGTTTTCTTCTATCTGTACAGCAATTAATTAATTAATACAGTAACTGTACATTCTATACATATAACTGAAGCATAACGGTTCATTATAATTAGTCATAGCGGTTCAGTGAACACTATTACAAAGACAGACGTGGCACGGTGGTGTATTATTGATGTTAAAAATGAGGTCAGGTCAAAAAGGCCTATATTTTATCGACTCTTTGCCGTGTTAAATTATGACATAATTTTCATTTATAATGTTTCGTTCATAGCCAAGTAACGAATTTACTACAAAAACAAAAATGCATCGGTTACTGATGAAAGACTTTAAAAACAATTAAGACATAATCAAAAACATGCAGAATCATTTATTTGTTTACATGTTGTTAACGTAATCCGTGTGTGCTTCCGACATAATTGTTTACGACATCCGGATGTAGTTCAATTATGACCATATAACATACTGTTGTATATTTTTTATTGCATTTTAGAAAATTCGAACCAATACATGTTTGTGAATGTCACAAAAGTAATTTGTTTTGTAAATTATCAAAGACGCAAAGTATACAAAACGAACAAATCCGAGGAGTTCCGAATGAATGTGATATATCTTACAAAATGGAAGTATCCGATTCAAAGTCTAAACTTTTATATTATTTAAGGGTTTGGATTGGTTTTGTTGGACTGATGGCATTTGGTAATGCAGTTCAGTGTTTTGTAGATGATTCTTTTATAAAATCTCGTCTGTACACCAGAGAACCATCACAAGGTGCGTCAAAAACCGGAGTATTTGTCAGCTTCTCACTCCCGGTCGCGAGTCCGAACGGACTAAGAAATTGTGTGTAGGGCAAACAGTCTAACCACAGACTGATTACACTCGGTTTGACATGACATTGACAGAAAAAGTGGTTGTGGGATTGAAATACTTTGAAACTGTATTTCATGTACTTCCACAAATTTTAAACAGTTCTATACTATCATTCTAAAATTATAAAATATATCCAAAAAGAAAGAAAGAAATGTTTTATTTAACCATGCACTCAACTCATTTTAATTACGGTTATATGGTGTCAGACATATGGCTAAGGACAACACAGATATTAGAGAGTAAACCCGCTGTTGCCACTTCATGGGCTACTCTTTCTGATTAACAGCAGGGATCTTTTATATGCAACATCCCACAGACAGGATAGCACATACCACGGCCTTTGATATACCAGTCGTGGTGCACTGGCTGATGAGAAATAGCTCGATGGGCCTACTGACAGGGATTGATCCCAGACCGACCGCGCATCAAGCGAGCGCTGTACCACTGGGCTACATCTCGCCCCAAAAATATATCCATTTAGACTATTAATTTCGAAGAATTCCAACAAATGCCCGAGATGCATTTATCAGATTGGTTGTATGATTTATCACACTTCATGGATTCAGCTTTTATTTAACATCCCAAGCAATAATAAGAAAAAAACAAGAACAAAAAACCCATTTCAAGTAGTGCTGTGTGACGGGTACATCAACAGAAAGTTTCTTTTGTGTAAGACACCACTAGAGCACATTGATTTATTAATCATCAGCTATTGGATGCTGGTAATTTTGACATGTAGTTGTAATTAGAGAGGCAACCAGCTACATTTTTCCATTAGTAGCAAGGGTTCTTTTATATGCACCATCCCACAGCTAGGATAGCGTATCTCACAGCCTTTGATATATACTAGTCATGGTGCACTGGCTGGAAAAAAAAATAGCCCATTGCCAATGGGTTCACCGACGGGGCTATATTAAAGGCCATGATATACTACACATGAAAATTCCCTTGTTACTTTTTCAATAAAAGTGGCCGCTTAAGACAGGTTGCCACTGAGTACAGGTTGCCACATATGTAGTCTTTAAAATATTTCTTGTTGTTTCTTGTTTTACCGTCTGTACTGCTAATCAATGGATGTGTGCTTCACAGTTGGCTATAAATCAACTTTTTACATGTCGTCTCCTTGAGAAATAATGCAAATGGAATGTATTAAATTAACCGTTAAAAATAAATTTGTTTTCTTTTTCCATTTAATTATTTAATTCCTATTTCATGCTGTGTATTGTCATAGTAAGTGGCCCCTTAATACGGGTATTTTGGTGATTTGGGATCCTATTTAGGTGGCCGCTGGCCGCGTTAGACAGGTGACCTCTTATTACAGGGGCATTTACATTATAAATCATTTGGGAGGGAAAAAAGTGGCCGCTTAAGGCAGGTGACCGCTGAGTACAGATGGCCGCTAGGACAGGTTTGACTGTGTCAGATATTAAATAGCCATATTCTAAAATGTGCTCAGGTGTCATTAACAAAACATTCCTTTCCTTTCTGTTTTAAGAAATTCTTATCACCTTGTATTAATATATCACCATTTGTTTTCAGTAACTGGACTTGTTGCACGACTTTTTGGAGTTTGGACTCTACTGGCTGGTGTTCTGAGATTATATTGTGCCATAGATATATATAATAAGAGGTGACAAGAAAAATCCCAGTTTCATGAAATTTTAATTATTATTTATTTATTTATTTTAAGCGACAATCAATTTTAATTGAAGCTTTTATTATGCACAGTATACTTTTTTATGATAGACAAATGATAGTATACATGCAGATGTAGCAGTGATGCATATATATGTAATTTACATAGAAATAAATGATTTCTTAGCAAGCTTTCAAGACTCGTTCTGCCCATTGTCAAAATGGTCATTTGCTAATCTTTGTACAAAGTGGCTATACATTTTGTATTAGAATACCAAAATTTGCAGTTCAGGCTATTTTCCATTCCAACCAGTGGTCCTCAATTGGTTCATCAAAGGCCATGGTATGTGCTGTCCTGTCTGGGAAAGTGCATATAAAAGACCCCTTGCTGCTTATTGGAAAGAGTAGCCTATATCAAGGCAGCTGGTTTAAGAAAGCAATATGTCACAATTACCATATGTTTGACAGCCAATAGCTGATGTTAAGAAAAAATTTGATGTGCTCTAGAGGCATCGTTAAATAAAACAAACTTTACCAAAATGTTCTTTAATTTAGTCACATTTTAATACTTTTACAGGAAATACTCTACATACCTTCAAATTGTCTAAAGCAAAATTATTTCCAGTGTGAGCCCTACGCCCATGTTTTTGAAGCAGTGTTCGTGCTATAAAGTCGTAAAATCATTATAAGCTTTGACATCACTGTAGCATGTGCTGTCATAGCCTACAATATTTATATGACTTCTTAGTGCTAAGATTGCTTTGAAAATATGGGCCCTGGAGTTTAAAGCTGTGAAATTCCCTCTCCATAATATACCGATGGGAAGAAATAAAGAATCACACAGATAGTAACAAGAAATAAGGACTGCATCAAAAATCAATTCATATTATCAGAAGTTAACTGGGAACATATAGGCAGCACATTCAACACTACAGACATTCAGTCCCACAGTACAACTTGGTATGAAATACAGACATTACTATGCTAGTAGTGAATTAAATTTGGTCTACAATTCGATGTGTTCCGTTATTTCTTTCCATCAGTATATAACTAAAATAAGTTATAGATGTTTTCATATATTATAAGTCCATATATTATTTGCCATTACAAATTTTTATCATCTACAAATTTAAAGTTGCTCTTTCACTTATCTATCTTATGACATTGTTTCATAATACAAAAATCAAACATATCTACTGTTAATAAATTTGTGTTCATTAGTTTTTATTACATATTATTAGTTCATCAGAAATTATTTTATATTACACTGTTTAATGTTAAATATAATGGATATAAGTTATTAGAACACAACACAACTTGAAAAACATGCTTCTCCATTTCAGTGTATACAACTTAACATTTGTGTCGTTCATCCTGGCTTTTGGACACTTCTTGTCAGAACTCTGCATCTACCATACCGCACATGTGTCATTTGGGGTGATGTCCCCTATTGTTGTTTCAGGTAACTAATAAAATATACCATCCTCGGTGGTGTCATAG
>JAECMU010059498.1:0-17133 GCA_016106625.1 Dracogyra subfuscus
AACCGCTTTATAACCTCTCTGATGTAAAATCAATTAATCATTCTTTTAAAATCGATTGGGAAAAGGAAAAGAGATAGACAATGACATCACGTGATCAGTAGTCGAAAATGGCGCGAATGTCCTTTTGGGTACCAGACGTCGTCAGGTCGTTATGATAAAATGTGTTCCATATATCTACTTTTAAATAATATTTCGAAGTGAAATTAAACTGTTCTTGTAATTCTGGTGATATAGTGATGTATAATACAGTTCGTTGTAGCATGTGGGTAGGCCTACACTAAGGAATAAAACCGCAACATCATAGATTAAAAACAAACGCATCTTTATTTATTTTTTTATTATTTTTTTATTTTTTAATTTGCGATAAACACCGATTCTCAGCAGCCAGTTGTCTATACCTTGAGGATTTGATGCGCCTATTATCTATTAACGCTTTCATATGTAAAAAAAACAAAACAGTCAAACCATAGCGACGCTATGACGACGGTTCTAAGTGACGTCATAATACTTGACCTAGAACGTGTATACACGTCTGCAGCACTCTACGGGTTAATGTTAGGATATTATTATAATATATTTTACAATACATCTTCACAATAAGAATCGTATATCACACAGTACCCAGCATTAACGTTGGTGTCTTCTTTTACTTTGTAGGAAAAGGAGAAAGAACTGGAGATAAAAAACATCTACAGCAACAGAGTAATGCGGCCTCCTCACAAGCTACCAGCTTCTTATTCTGGAACCCCTTTGGATACTCCTCCTCATCATGGTGGAGTGCTAAACAGACCGCCCTCTTTGAATGACCTGTCTTCCAGAGAAAAAGCTAAAATGTATGAAAAGAAAAGGAGAGAGGAGCGGCAGATCAACAGAGAGGTTAGCGAGGCTTGGGAACAGGTTGGAATATTTACGATAGGTTCTTCAAAATGCATGTGCATGCAGCATGATGGATCAAAGTGTCATTTGATCTTTTCCCTATGATGCTGGTTTTCGTTGTTCTCATCACGTTTAATTTCATCATTTAACATTGTTTGCATTGATGTGCATTTTAAATTTTCACCAATTTATAATAAAGCACTGTTAGTTTTCATGGCACCAAATTAAATCATTATGACAATTTTTTATTTGAGTGGAAATTGTCCATCATTAACGTTAATGGGTTAATGGTTTACAAAAGTCACACTGAGTGGATATAAGTATAACTTTTACTAAAATATTTGCACTTAAAATTTTAAAAAATAAAATAAAATAATGTTTTAATGTGAAAAGGTAAGTACTGTTTTTGTGGGGTTTTCAATTTTTATGATATTTTGGATAAGTTTTAAAATTATGCAATTTTTTTTAATAAAGTCACGCTTAGGCTTACTTACTGATATACATTTAACAAATATTTTATTTATTCACTTATTTAATTTTATTCTTTGTATACGTGCATTTAACACACTCCGCTTGCCTGCTCCATGTTGATAATTTACATTTGGATTATAGATTGACAAATTAAATATTATATTAGGCCTATAATCCAGATCTGTAAAAATTGTCATTCTTACATTAGTGTATCAAACTATAGAACAGAGACCTCTAATGTTCACTTCAGTCCAAAACCCTTTCCTGTTCACAATTCTAGAATTTGCATTCATGTATTTTCAAACAAACATGACATTATTTAAATGTGACTAATAGATAAAGAAAATACCAGACTTATTTTCATTAGAAGGAAGGAAGGAAATGTTTTATTTAACGACACACTCGACACATTTTTTATTTACGGTTATATTGCATCGGACATATGGTTAAAGACCACACAGATACTGAAAGAGGAAACCCACTGTCGCCACTTCATGGGATATTCTTTTTGATTAGCAGCAAGGGATCTTTTATATCACCATCCCACAGACAGGATAACGCATATCTCAGCCTTTGATATACCAGTCATGGCACCGGTGCACTGGCTGGAGCGAGAAATAGCCCAATGGGCCTACCAATGGGGATCGATCCCAGACTGACCACACATCAAGCAAACAGTTTACCACTGAGCTATGTCCCGCCCACCTATTTTCATTAGATGTAATTTTTACTACACTTGAAAACTATCTTCTATCTGATCACACTATCTGATCACTCTTTTATTCTGACAGATAATAGGAAAGTTAGCTTGTTTCATAAAAATTATATATGTAATGAAAACAAATGTATTGTTCTATTTACATGTACACAATGTATATTGATGTAATATCCACTCTATTTTATTTTGATGATCAGGCAGTGTCTGTTTATATATACAATACATGGATATCATATGACTATGCTTTGGTTTGGCTTGGCTTCCATGTATTTGCTGTGTTTTTAATCCAAGTTCTTAGACATAATTTAAATTTGTTTGTATCACATCAGAAAACCATGTTCACTTAACTCCTCAAGTTTAATATATTACAGTCCATTGATGTTTGTAATACTTTCAGTTATTCCTGCTTTTCTTCTTGTTAACTACTTCCTATTTGGAGCCAACCTGTCTATTTAAATAAAAAACATGCAGAATTCTTTGGATGATTTGTTTCCCAGCATGCAGTTAAATAGGGAGTGCTTGATTGGGCGATTGGAATTCAGTGGTATCTGTTACTAAAATCATACCAGTCAAACAAAATTGAAACAAAAGACATGTGGTTGTTGAAAATAGCTCCACCATTGTTTTTGAAACACTGCCAGTCCATCAATAAAACTGTATATCAACAACACTTAGAAATGTGATCTTTGTGTCAAAAGTGATGTTTATGGAGTAAATAAGTTCATCATTTGAAGCTATTTGCAATACTGTCAGATAATTGGTTGTCAAACAGTTAAAATGGCTGATGAAAATGGTGGTGGTGATGAAAATCTTAAGTTTTTGTTGAGACTTTATTTTAAATATTATTTTCTGATTGTTGATATGTTTAGTTAACATGTTTTGAAGAATCCTAAAACAAAATTAAACCTAAAATTGTATATGTTTGTCTAAAAATGATAAATCAAGATGAGGTACATATTCCATACCACTGATCAGTCATTGCTCATTGAGCAAGCTTTGTTGTCATAATACAGCTATTAGCACTCACACGTTACCAAAACCAGGGCGACCAACCTAATGGAATTATTTATCCGGAATTTTCTACATTTTTAAGTGCGCGAATGCCCTTAAAACTAAAATAATAATTTAAAGTGCTTGAAAACTTCATTTTCGACTAACATTAAAAAAATAACAACAAAAGATTCATAATAATACACCTTTATTACTGAAGACAAATGAAACCAACACACCATTATCTAGTCACATCTACAGGACCGGGGATGAGAATTAGCATATATGCTAAGGTCCTTCTTTTACATATTCAAGATAAACATAACAAAAAAATGCACCACGGTTACCAATTGTGTACATTTTTATGCCAAAGATTGTAATCGATGATTGGGTGGCCCGGTTCACAACAACACACATCTGATACTGTTTTGCCGTGAAAACATTAAAATCATAACAATATTAATAATAATAATAATAAAGTGATACAGTACCTTTAATTAAATTATAACTGGTTACTAATTATGTTACGCTGTTACATATCTATTTTTCAATGAACACCTACGCATATTATACATGGAACCAGTTATTTATGGTTTACTTCCACTTTTAGTAAAAACATGAAATGTAGACTTCAATAAAAATAAAAAAATAAAAAAAAATAAAAAACACACCGTACAATGGTAGGGAGATGAAATTAAATTGTTACTTTGAAAATCAAAATGGCGGCCTGGTAGCACGTTAGCCAAAAAAAAACATGACGCACATTTGATGAATGTAGCTTCTTTTCGGCCTTTTCTCCTTGCCCTTTCCTTTCGTATTTTAGATTTCACCCAGTGTGGGGAAACTGCATTACCCGCCATGCAGCCGATGCTTGCTCTGTACGCATATAAATCTATCATGTTTAAAATCTCCTATCAAAATGAACAAGCAAACTCTCGCAATGCAACAAAAAATATTCATATTATGGCTTCAGTTTACTGTATTGTTACAAACATTTTCATTGGTCGGTTGATAACAAAGACAGCCAATGACAACACTCCTTAGTAATCACACTTAACTCCAATAAAATAGCAGATGCAATTTAACTCTGGATTTAAAAATATAGAAAATTTAAAATATATTCAGAAATGGTTGCATCCCAAAAAAATAATGATAGCAAATTGGGAAAAAATCCGGATATTTGGCATTAATTCTGGAATTCAGGATATGGGTTAAAAAATCCGGATTTTTCGGAAAAATCTGGAAAGTTGGTCGCCCTGAAAAACTACAATACCAAACCATGAATAAATAATGAATGAATGCATTGTTGACAAATCCTTGGCACGAAACCCCTGAGGGTAATATTTAAATTGAGTACATAGTGCTATGCTTACTACCGTCCTGATATCCACATACTAGTTATCATCTAATACACTGTCGGCTTCATCTCACTAGCATCTTCATCTGGTTCATTTATTGACTGATTTATTGTCCATTGTCAAAGCATGATTATTTTGAAGCACAAGAAATGGACTGTCATTTTCCTATCAGGTTGTTGAGCAATTCTGAGTAAAATCAAAACTTGTTCATAAGCTTGGGTACCACATACTCATAAAACATTTTCCTTTTCAAAGCCAAACTTGGTGTGATTTCCAGTCACATTTGGGTGTGGTGACGTCTTGTGATGTCATCAGCCAGTAGAGGCATTACTGCTGTGTAGGTTAAAGCTATCTTCATTTTGGGTAGCTTCTTTGCAAGCATATATTTCTTACTGGTGATGTGAAGCACAATAGTATGCATTTTTATACAGGGACCCAACAAATTTGATAGCCTCAACATTTTCTTCCTAAAACAATATCCCTTGTGTTCCTAAGTTTGCAATCCAACTGCAATTGTCAACTTTCTTGGTTGTTAAATTGGATGTTTTCCATGCCACATCTAAATAATGATACCATATTGCTTATTCCTTAGCTGGTCATATATAGCATGTGTTGGTGTAAACCAGTTAAAACTGGCATATATTTCCAGGTAACGTATCACATCACAATTCACTACACAAGTTGCATGTTTCAGAGATTGCTACATAATTTTAAAACATTAAACAGTAATTACTAATCACTTTTCTTTAAGATTCGGGCCACTAAAATATTGCATGGGCAAGTCATAGTGTTGACATGACTTGCCCAAATAGCAAGTAAAAAAGAATCCCAAGTGCACACCATGAGATATAGCATTTTTGCTATGATAGAAATAAGCTTTGGCTTTTAATTCAGATCCTGTCTCATGGCCTTGCTTAATAGCACAGCAAGTTTTGTGTTCTGTTAAATCAAACACTGTTTTATAATTGTAGATGCATTTGAGCTGCTTTTTACTTTTCTTTCTCTGTGTGTTTCTAATTAATAACCAATTGTGTAATTGATTTTTATCTTGGTTTTTAGTTCCATTATGACCTTCATCAGTGAAGCTTTTCTTATATCAATTTGTCCATTGTTTAGCTATCCATCCATCAACTTTTTCCTTAAGACTGTCTGCTAGAGTTTTGATTGGATTGTTTTGAACTGTCGTACACTAATACTCTAGGCTAATGTCTACAAACTAATTGAGAGTAATTTTTAAATTTTATTATTTTAGCTTATTTGAGATAATTAAAATTGTAGTGTAATGTGAAATCCAGAGAGTTTATTTTTATCCAAAGTAATTTTTATGTCTGATCAGTCAATACATTTAAGTAAACTTAGGGAGAACAAATTAAGAAACATTTTTATTAGCCTGGAAAAGTACTAACCTATACAAATTACCATTTCTTGTGAAAAATCCCCATCAATTTTTGTAGTTTCTACACTTATAAAATGTATGTTTATTGACTAGTTTAACTTCTCCCTCTAATTTATTTTTGTTGTTGTATTTTGAGGTTTTTTTGGGTAGCGGGGGGGTTTGCAGTAAATAAGTCTATTATTTAAATTATTTTGTTGCATAATGTCTTTCCTAGCTCTCTACATATATTAGCTAGTTCTTTACCAGTGGATTTATTCTGTCCATTACAAAACTTAAATTTATATTGCCATTTATTTAGTATTAGGCTGTAAAAGAATAGTTGTTTGGATTTTTTAAAGAACAATTTGTTTAAAATGTTTACCCCTTTCTTCATCCTTTTTCAAAATTAATAATTTATTTGATTCTCTCTTTTGTTTTTTTCTCTTTGCAAAACAGCAGCACAGGAGACAGAGGTCACAAAAGCAGACAGACATCACACCATCCAAGTCAGCAGCAGACATAGACTACTCTCAGAAACGGCAGGACTTCTTAGACCTAGATATTGCGGATAGAAATCAGAACGATAAAGAAAAAAAGGAGAAAGAGGAATGGGAACATAGAGAGTTTCAGATAAAACAACAACAGCAAGATGAAGATCGTGATGATGATGATGAAATGAAATTGCAGAGAGAAATAATGAAGCGTGAATCAGAAGAGTTTAAACAGCGCCAAATAGAAGAAAGAGAGCGAAGAGAATTTGAGGAACAGAAAATGCGAGAAAGAGAAAATAGAATACGAGAAAGAGAAAAAATTGAAAGAGAACAAGAGAGGATGGAAAGAGATAGGAATGAAAGGGAAGAAAGAGAAGAGAGAGATAGGAGAGCAAAAGAAGAGAGAGATAGGAAAGCAAAAGAAGAAAAAGATAGAAGAGAAAAAGAGGAACAAAATATAAGGGAAGCAAATTTGAAAAAAGAACAGGAAGAAAGAATGAAGAATGATATTGCTTACCAGGAGGAAAGAAGGAAAAAGGATTTGTTGCTGGCACGAATGAAAGCTATTGATGAAGGCATAGCATCCAGTGGTAGTGAAAAGAGCTCCCCAACTCCTAGTAGAAAGCAGTATCATCACACACAACCAATAAAAAACCTTCACGTTGGCAAGCCAGCATATGATGATATTGGGATTTATGATAGGTCAAAGAAGAAGTCTCCAGACCACTCGACACAAGAAGGTTATCAACCGTCCTTCAGTTCTCCAACTAGAAAGAACGACGTTGACAAGAAGGAACAGTTAATGCATAGTCTGTTTGGAAGTACATCCAAGCCTAATTCAACAACGAAACAAAACAGTGCCTCAGATTTGTTTAGTACATTGAATTCTGCGTCTAAGAAATCCACATCAAAGAAGCAAATACTCCCGTGGGACCACGAAGATCAGGGCGATCGTAGTGACAAACATGAGACACGGAGAGAGAATTCAAGCACAATGCTTTTCGCTGGTGGTGCTGCTTTCCTTGAAGATGATAGGTCCGATTTTGACAGTTCAAAATTGTTGCCACGCCGACCACGAGGCCCAGTTAGTACACTTCAGAGCCGACCGTCTGTGACAGCAGTTGACAGTATTGACGATGACATTGAGGAGGTTATAATATAGAATGTGCTCTATCTGTGATTGTTAGTGCTACATACTCGTCTTGTCTTGTGGTCTGAAAAGTATTTTGTGAAATATAACCAGATTTTATGGTAATGTTTTCAATGTAATACTAACTTTCTGAATTGAGCATCTACAATATTTTTTAATTGATTCAAAATAAATATGCACATGTCTGTTATGTAATAATACATATATGCAAGAAAAACTATTTCCTCCAGTACTTCTTAAAGTTGCCTTAAAGTTGCTAATTGTGATGGACAGAACAAAACAGTGGTTTAAAAAAGACACAAAATCAAACAAAACAAACAGTTACAGTTTATGTGTTTAAATAGTCATGTTGCACTATCATCAATGGTGCACTATCATCAATACATTTTATCCGTCCAGTATAGACTTGATTTACAGTCCATTGTTAGCATTTTCTAGGTTTGTGTATTAGTACGTACATATATTTATTTTGCATTTTAAACAATATTACTATGCCCATTTTATTTATTCCATGACCAAGCTACAATGTACAAGCTATTTTTTAATTATTTATTTGCATGTTTTTCTTTACCCAGAAATTTGTATGCAAAATGAAACTAATGTTCACAGAACATACTTAACCATTAATTGTTATATATAATACATTTACATATATCATTTGTCAAAGAGCAGATTTTTAAGCATATCTGAACCAATTTTAATAATAAATGTTTTAAGAAAGAAATTATTTTTATTGAACTAAATGACAATTTGTCAGCCAAAATGACATTATTATTGTGTAATATCAAAATGTTGATTGTGAACATCAGGGATTATACTTTAAATATGTTTTAAAGTTTGTTTGTTAAATGACACCACTAGAGCACATTGATTAATTATTGACAATTTGCTGTCAAACATTTGGTAATTCTAACACGTAGTCATAAGAGGAAACCACTACATTTTTTTCTAATGCAGCAAGGGATTTTTTGTACCGTATGCTCTTTGCCACAGACAAAAAAATACATACTACAGCCTTTTTACCAGTTGTGTTGCACTGGTTGGTGCAAGAAAAAACCCTAATCAGTTGAATGAATCCACCAAGGTGGTTCGATCCTGTGACACAAGCACTTCAAGTGAGCTAACTCTTGCACTAGTTTTAATATGTATCAACAATAATAATATGATAATGCTACTTTAACATGTGCACAAGAAAAACAGAAGTGTAGACTATTTTTAATGGATGGTATTCTCATTTTTTCCATTAATTATTATAGTCCAGGCAGGGTGTGAAATTGTCCATGTTGACCCTGGTAGCCACATTATTGCCTCCATTGTTAAAATACATACATGTACTGTAAATCCTAAAATATTAGCGATCTCTAAATTTATCAAAATCCACATAAGTGACATATTAGCGACATAGAACTTCAATGAGGTCATCATCAAAAACTAGTATAAAATTGCAGTAATGTGCATAGTAACTATTATTGTTTGCTATACTTTTGGTTTAATCAGTAGTATGTAACCATTGTTGTGTATTGAGTTAATCACAGACTAAACAATCACACAAATGTATGTCTCTTTAAATTTAGCATTGTGAAATATTAGCATCTTGTATGACTCAATAAATTCACTAACATTTTATACTTGCTAACATTTCCTGAACCTTTATAAAAAAAGAAAACAAGAAAAAATTGGATGACATTGAATTCATGGTTAAACCAAGTAGTGCAAACATGCTGAATATCATGAAATACACATGTAGATGGCAGTTGATGTATCATATAACAAGTCATGTTGGTAAGACCTTGATGGTATTTTTATATGTACTTATAAAACTAACATTACAGTGTGCCCATGTCATTTAGCCAGTTTCAAATTTTGTTTACAGCTGCTTGAATACTCTTGGTTGAAAATAAACTAATTTTCAGCTATATAGAAGAAACATGCAGTTGCACACTTCCATAAATTATAAACAAGCAGTGGTAGAATATGTACGAATAAAACTAGAAGAAATTAATTCCGTTGATCCAACATATTCCGACTTCTGAGTAAAGAGCCAGTTACTTTTAATTTAGTTTGTGAAAACTGAAGCAGATAATTATTTGTACTGATATTACAGAAGCATGACGGTAGTCTACACAGGTTCTTTAAATCTAGACTTGCTGCTTTACTTCTCTCCTTTTTTTCTCTCTTTTTCTCTTTTCTCTTTTTTTTTAAAATTTTATTTTTTAAATTGTTTTTTGGGGGTTGTGTTTTGTTTTGTTTTTGTTTGCTTGGTCATTTTAATAGCCAAGAGTTTTATATAAGCTGAATTATTTATGTTTGAATTCTATACTTTTTCAGTTTTTACTGCTTTATAGATTTGTTATTTCTGCATATTTTTTAAACTGAAGCGAAATTTACTGGTGGCAGAATAGAACACACCATTGATGTTCATTATAGATAGTAAGGAATCCATCCATTTTATTTTGTTATTATTTACTCAAGTTGGCCATGTTTGCTTAGTGGGTCGAGTAGCCTATATTTAAGAATCCTTTAAATGAAGTAGTTGCTTAGCTTCCTTTAAAATTATACTTGTTTACTGAAAATGACTACCGGTACATGTACATGTACATATAACTATTTTATTATAACTATTTTATTATATCTTGAATGGCAATAGCCAAACATTTTATTTTTGCATTTCAAAAGAATTTACACACTTGTGTACTTTTAATCTAATTGATAGTTGTTTCATACTAAGCATTTACCAAAAATGTGTATTTTGGACATACCATGTATGTATTTGAAAAGCAAGGGAATATCTCAACTGGACTTAAATGTTACATAGATAAAAGGGTCAGTTGTGGATATTTGTTGTAACCAGTACATGTACTTTTTAATGTAACCGCGACTTTGTTTCTTTGTCACCGTAACATACTAGCAGCACTCACAGAAAACGTGTACTGTTACTGTATGCAAGGCTGAGGGCAACCAATCAATTCTTCTGCATCCATCTCTATGGTTGGAAGAGACGGAAGGATGTGAATTTAGATGGATTCTGTGTTTTTAAGAATCCCAGATTTTTGCATGGAAGATTAAATTATGAGATGGAATCCCAAAATATCTATATTACTTCATTTTCCAATTCCAGCGGAATTCTGAAAACAAAATATCAAAATTCAATACCTGTACAGTATATGCAATAGTAAATCAGTGTTCTTAACACTGATATGAGATGCAAATTCTGCTAACATCTTCAGAAAACTACTTTATTACTTGAGTACTACCTATAGTTTCCGAAGTTGACACACACACAGCCCTTTCATACAGTAACTGAAGTCACTTTTGCATTGTACTGTTGCTGTTTTTTTGCATATCAGTAGAATTTGAAATAATGTGTCGCCTGGGTCCGAGCTTATAAAACTTACATTCTAGACTAATAAAGTCCAGACTTTAACTGGACTTTAACGTAATGCTATTTGAATGGCGTTGCCATGACGTTAAAATCTGGACTTTATTAAAGTATAGACTTTAAGGTTTATAAGCACGGGGCCTGGTCGTCAATTGTGGCATTAATGAATTGGCGCCTAACCTTTGTTTTGTACCTAAAACCTTTAACAAATAGAGAAATTTCTCCACAACTGGTGATGTTACATAATTCACAACAGCCTTAATTTATGAATGATTAAAACAAATAACACCACATACATTGTGATTTTTGTTTTATATTTAAAAAAAATCAAATGTAAAATAAAGTTATACTTGGATCAACAAAAAACCATCAGAAACCCCCCACCCAAAAACAAAACCCCAGTCAACAGCATTGTCCAGTAGGAATTAGTGTGGCAGTGTGTGGTGTTCTAATTAGTCCGCAGGTAGGTTGTCGACTTTCAAATGCTAAGAGCAGGAAGCTATAGTAACCCAGTGGTATAGTCCGGCAGCAAACCAATAAGGTATTAAGGTTTTTTTTTTTTTTTTTTTTTTTTTTTTTTTTTTGTTTGTTTAACGACGCACACAACACATTAAATTACGGTTATATCGGCGTCGGACATATGGTTATGTCGAGGAAAAAACCCAGTGGTCAGCTGACGGGGATCGATCCTAGACCGACCGCGCATCAGGCGGGCACTGTACCACTGGGCCATGCTGCCCGCTTTTTTTCTTTTGATTATGATTATACATGTTCAAGACAACTTTTTCAGAAATGTGAAGCATGACATCGTATCACCTTTAGGTATTTTGAGATTTTAAAATGTATTTATTTAGCTATTCCATTGTCAATGACTGGTAATATTGTCCCAGTAGTAGATACATTTGGAAAGAATTTGGAAAACATTGTGACATATGTTCTAGGAATTAAGTTTTTAAATAGTGTCTAGATCACTCAGACCTGCCGACCTATATGAGTTGGGGTTACTCTTCAGAGAAAGTGGACGTGGTCAACAAATCGCCGTTTTTTAAAATGGCCGCCATTGCCAACCTTCACTATCATTAAAACCGACATACAATATTTTATTGCCTCATACCTGGCAGAAATGTAGAAACAAACATTTAGGCCAATTTTTCATGATTTGTTTCCACCAGAGGGACAAAGGCTCATAGTTTTTAGTTTTTGTTTTTATAGGTCTATGCATGTAGATAATAAAATGAGGTGATAGCCTTCCGTATCGAGTAGCTTTTTGTCATTTTCGCCCTGAAAACTGAATAGAGTGTGGAACATATTTTGAAGCAAATTTTGTGGATAGGAAAAACTGAATAACTTTCCTTAGAATCACCCTGTCATAATAATTCACCACTCAAGATGCGTTTAGAATCCCACTAACGATTACATATCATAATATGCAAATGAACCACAAAAGTAGGTCATCAGAGGACTGAGAGGTCAAAAGATCACATTTGCGGATTTCATTTTTGCCTCATCATCTGTTAGCACATTTGCCAAAAACCAGTCCTAGAAATAGCTGCAAACTGAGTCGGAAGAAATTTCCAACCATTTAAAGGTACTCATGTTCAGCCATCAAGAAAAATACTGAAAAGGAAACAAACAAGCCAAGGTCAGTCTTTGAAGAAATTGATACTTTTATGATGTATCAAATTAACCATCAACATTAAAGGTAGAGTAAACTTCAACAAGATCCTTATGTATTGGAAAGATACATACCAGGACCACCAACACATACTGACACTTTAATAAATTAAAACCGTGTAATTTTAAAATTAATAAAAAAAATAAAAATAAATAAAGATTATTCCAGCTAACTGGGGGCAGCCGTTTTGTTTCGGTTTTGTTTTTAGTTTTTTGACGACTGGTGGTGTAGTTTGGGGCGAAGTGACGTCAGCTCAGTCGAACTTCTCTATTCAGGGTACCCACGGGACAGGAAAAACAGGGAAAATGGTTTTAAAAAATTCCCTGCAGGGAAAATTCAGGGAATTTGAAATTTTGGTCTGATTCAGGGGAAATACAGTGAATTTTATTTGGGTGTAATGAAATCTGGAAAAATATCAGTGAATTGTGTTGAGTCCTATATTGTATATGCATGGATATGTATACCACATCAGGTACAAATGTAATAAACCTAAGATAGTGGTGTTTTAGATTCCTTTGTCTTTTTTTATGATGGTACTGAATGATAGTTACTGGTGATTTCTAGTGTATATTTCAAAAACTATCATAGATTTATTTTTATTGAGAAATCATCTGGTCATTATATCAAATTGTTCCTGGAACTTCCACCAAGGATGTACCAGAATCTATATACAAGTATTGTTATATTTGTAAACCAGAATCTTTATATTCAGCATGTAGCTTTTATATGTACTTATAATACAGCATAATGCCTAATGTTTTCCCTAAGAACCACAATGAAACTTAATTTTGTAGTTTGTATGGCTAGACAATATTAACAGTAAGTACATGTAACTGGAACACTGGAAAAATAAAAATTAATGAGTTGAAATGTACACACACATTTATATTGTCACAATATGTTCATTATGGCATTTGGAGGTGAAGGCACGGCTATTGGGGGTGGCAGGAGGCCGTTGTATACAATAAAGAATCATGGATATCGGACAGGGAAACATCTTTTACAACAGGGAAAATACAGGGAATTTTAATTAGAAAATTCTGTGGGTACCCTGCTATTATGCACAGTTTAAACAAACGCTCTAATTTACGACAAGGCGCTTCGCTGTCATCAACCTGACTTGTAAAACAACATAAATGACTTGATAGTATAATAAACAATTGAACTAAATATATTTCAGTTTGCATCAATATAACGAAATGGAGTTGTAGTACTTTTTTCTTTTAAAAATTCCAAAGCAAAAATGCATACTATTAGACCTATTGGTAGGATACGTTTGAGCAAAAACGACCACTCACGATACCCAAGTGATGATTTCCTTTTCTTTGGGATGTAATTGGTCAGTTTTGTGATTTTAGATGGGAAAGTCTACTTAATCGAAGGTTTTACAGAATTACTTACAGTAATAAAGGGGGAAAGTTCATTATATTTATAATTTGAGGCTATCACACAATACCCTGTGATCTTAATAAAAGAGACCAGTCTTTTAATTGTCTAGACACAGTGTCCGAGGACCGTCTAAAAATAAGAACCACAGGTACAAGCCACGGAAAGAAACGACCAATTAACTGAGAAAACACTCCATTTATTATATCAGTACGTGGGTTAATTTAAACCATAATACAGTTATTTCAACACTTTGACAATGTTGGTTTATTTTGTATTAAATATAATATATACCAGTAATTGTTGCTAGCTTACTGTTATTAAAGAATATTGCGATGCATCGGCAAAAATCAGGTATGTTTTGTTTCTTAAGTTCCAAGACTAATTCCTGACGTGACACGTTAGGTATTACGTAACCACCAGAGGGCGTATTCACTGGGATGGTACAAAATGGCTGGGCCCGTTATATATAATAGCCGTCACATTTAACCGTTTTATTAATTAACTATATGCTTATACTTGTTGATATTAAGTAATAATGTGCAATATATATATAGTTAAATATGCATACCAGGCCAAATGCCTTGATTGTGCCCCCCTTTAACTAACAACACCCAATTCGAACAAATAAACACACAATTTGTTTTATTATGAATTGCTCTTGGTATCTGATGTCTTTTAATGAAAATTATCATTGGAATGTATGAAAGTAGGTCATCATAGGTCACAAGATCACTATTCAGTTTTCTATGATTTGATGGTACCAACCAAGCTCATTCTGAAACATTAGGATGGAAACGGCAATAAACATCTGTCTGAGCACACTAATCCAGTTTTTGTTTTCAGATTGAACAGGTACAGGCTAGTGTAAATCTTGAAATTCCATCAACGTTTCATTGAACTGATCTTTAAAATATTTCCTCCCCATTCAAGCTATTGTCAAAAGATGACACTAGCTGTCGATTTCACTTTCACCAAATGGAAGTAGAATGTAATCCTTTACATTTAGTTCAGTTTCTAAGTATCTTTGCAGCTTTGGCCACATATACTTGGTAAATTTGCAGCCCTATAGTACATAGGCAAAATATGTATTATTCATAAACTGTAATCTGCAATAATAAAATGTATCTTATCTTATTGTATCGTATACATCTAGTGCCATATCCACTTAGACTACTGTAACAACACTGCAGTATTTAAGGGTCACAGGTTTGGTACTGCATATAGGAACGCAGGACTGGCTTTATCAAATGAACGCCCCCACCCCTGGTCATCAATTGGAACATTTGCCAAAATCAAATTTACAAATGGCTGGAAACTGTATCAGAAGGAATTTCCAACAATTTAAAGGCACCCATGTTGAGCTATCTAGAAAAATATTGAAATGGAAACGAACGAGCCAAGGTCAGGTTTTTGCGGAAATTTACACTTTTATGATAGTACTAACACCAACATTAACTAACACAACAACCACCCTATTAGAACAAATAAACACTAAACACGTTTATTTGTAAGAAAATTATTATTGGCATGTATAAAAGTAGGTCATCAGAGGTAAAAAAACACACAAAAACAATCGCTATTCAGTTTTCTATGATTTGATGGTACCAACTAAACTCATTCTGAACAATAAGGATGGAAACGGCAATGAGAATGTCATAATAAACACCCATGATTGTGTCAGAGCACCCTAATTCAGCTTTTGTTTTCAGATTGAACAGGTACAGGCTAGTGGAAATCTTGAAAGTTTTAAAGTTTCATTCAAATTATCTTTCAAACTATTGTCAGTAGATGGCACTAGCTGTCTTGTTTCACTTTAAACAAATGGAGGTGAATGTAATCCTTTGCATTTAGTTCAGTTTCTAAGTATCTTTATAGCTTTGGCCACATATACTTGGTAAGTTTGCAGCCGTATAATACTGTGATCTGCAGTAATAAAATGTATCTTATCTTATTTTATCGTATGCATGTAGTGCCACATCCTCTTAGCCTACTGCAACACTGCAGTTTTTTTTATGGTCACAGGTTTGGTACTGCATATAGGAATTCAGGACTGGCGTTATCAAAAGACCACCCCACCCCTCTGGAATAGATGCAATTTATTCATTCTGTCCACTGATGAATAGCAGGTTGAGCAATAGTAGGTCCATCCTAAGATGATGAAATGGTTTTCATTGTTATTCCATTCTGACAGGTCACTGGTCTTATTATAACAACTTACGGTGAAGAGCTGGAGTGTGGATAAGGTGCATATACTTTGGTGTAAAGCAAAGACACGGGTGTTAGATACAGGCACTGGTCACATCAGGGTAGCAGTTCCATGCACCCCCGTGCGGTCCTTTTACCTTTTTTGCAAAGAAAGCAGGAGGAGTATTATATTCTGTTAAGCTATGGAAAAGGAGTAGGGACAAGTATGTATCTTTTCCCAGGACGTCATATATACATACCACTGATTTGATGATATGTAAAGAATTTACCTATACCACAGGCAAACTATATTCTCACATTTGTTTTACTCAAGGTAAACAAATGATGGAACTTGTTTATGTTAACAGTGCGGACATGATGGCTGGTACAGTCGTTCATAATAACGTTCTGTACATGAATTAAAAGTATGATGTCCGATTCCTCATAGTAACATGGTGGCATTGAACGAACATTTGCTTCAATAATAACTGTGGCACCAAACGTAATGGTTATTTCTCGGAGGGGTGGAGATGGACTTTTGATAAAGACAGCCTTTCTGTTTCTTTAAGACTTGCAGTAAGTTATATGGGTAAGTTATATGGGTGTCATCCCATTACAGCTGTCTGAATTACAATAGGTCTTAAAAATAAGATTATAGCATTACCTACATAATAATGGAAAAGTAGGTACAATCTTTACTTGGGACGTTTGGGTGCTTAATAAATGGATTTGCTTAAAATTACACGACCAAGCTTCTGTTCGTTTGGGTCTGTTAGTAATAATAGTAAAATAGGTAAAGTGTTTGTTAAAGTGTAATTATTAAGTATGGTATCCGTAGAAAATGTCCAGCATAACCATATTTAGGTGACATTTTGACCTCTTTAGACCTGTTTCATTCTTCAGTTACTCAAAACAAATACACAACTGCTTTGTAATAAACATTTTGTGAGACTTATTGTCATTATGGGCGGGCAGCATAGCCCAGTGGTACAGTGCCCGCCTGATGCGCGGTCGGTCTAGGATCGATCCCCGTCAGCTAACCACTGGGTTTTTTTTCTCGACATAACCATATGTCCG
>JAECMU010059506.1:0-10759 GCA_016106625.1 Dracogyra subfuscus
TATATATATTACAAGGTAAACTGAAACCTGTCTCCTACATATATTAGCATACGTTCGCAAACACATTGGTTGTATGGACAGTAGTATTCTAAAATAGAAAATATATTTAGTACATGTATGCTATTTCAGTTGTAAAAATATTCTGTTCGTCCGGAACGTCGTATAATTTATGCAAACAGTACAGTCCCTTTAAAGGTACTTCGTTTTCAAAAAAAGGTTAGTTTTGAAAGTTTGTTTTATTTAACGATACCACTAGAGCACATTGATTTATTTAATCATTGGCTATTTGACGTCAAGCATTTGGTAATTTTGATATATATAGTCTTAGAGAGGACACTCGCTACATGTTTCCATTAGTAGAAATGAATCTTTTTATGCACCATCCCACAGACAGGAAAGTATAGTACATACCACGATCGTTGATATACCAGTCGTGGTGCACTGGCTGGGACACAAACTAACATTTATATTTATTTTTTTTAATATGCAAGGCGTAACATGAATACCGATTACGAAGATGCAATTATAATTTTAAATACTGTGGCGATGCAAAATATCTTTAAATATATCTAGCTTGAACACTGTTTTATTTTGCCAAAAATTATGCATTTTTAGGCATACATACATATTTATAAATAACATAATATAGTGTACACACTGCGGGAAAGATATATGCCAAAAGACGTTTTCATAATCATGAGTGTTTGCAGCCAGGTTGTTTGTTTACTTAAAATAGCCGCTCTTCACCTCTATATGGTTCCAACTCCGACTGTAGGAAGACTGCCACTCTATAGTAGGCTCCAGTTAAGTCTTCTGAAACCGTCCTACAGCTTCCGTAAACAAACACACCAAAAAAATGAAAACAAAAGCCGTCTGAATACTCAAACGCGGGACAATATAACAATATTGTAATTAAGGAATTAAATTTTACAGGAATGTTGTTTAAATAATGACGACTAAGTACCTTTAATTCATTAAAGCTGTAATCTCAAGATTATTTTATTATTAAACCATTTACAATACCAGTGACCGTCTACAGTATTAATGAAGCTATTTTATTGCTGCCTTTGTGTCATGTTTTAACAAGTACAATTACGGTATATATTATATATAGTCCAGGATTTAGAATATTCACGGTGTCTGTATAAAAATTGTATATATGGTAGTCCTAATGTTTGTTTTAGCCCAAACTGCTGGGTATCTACACTTAAATAGTTTCATATATACTACATCTCTCTCTCTCTCTCTCTCTCTCTCTCTCTCTCTCTCTCTCTCTCTCTCTCTCTCTCTCTCTCTCTCTCTCTCTCTCTCTCTCTCTCTCTCTCTCTCTCTCTCTCGCTCTAGCTCTCTCTCTCAAACCCAAATTGTCACAACCATAAAGAACAAACGGATATATGTATAACTGGTTTAGTTCAGTTGATTGTCAATGGGACCATTAAGATAATACACTTTAGGTTTAAGTAAAATCGTAGCATTAGTGGCTTGTTCTGTAATCTGACTCTTCACTGACCGTGTGCAGATCTTAGAAAACTCCAACTTGAGGTCCT
This sequence comes from Dracogyra subfuscus, assembly GCA_016106625.1. Taxonomy (NCBI): domain Eukaryota; kingdom Metazoa; phylum Mollusca; class Gastropoda; order Neomphalida; family Peltospiridae; genus Dracogyra; species Dracogyra subfuscus. The sequence continues at coordinate 1,548 of JAECMU010059506.1, forward strand.
TATAATATAACAATCAGTTACCTTGAGCGCGCTGTTAACTGTAGGAAACAAAAGGTGTCTTTCACCTTTTAACCCGAATACAATAGCTTTTATCTTTGCCGTCTTGTCAGTCAGTTTTCGTCGAAGACAATAATCAGGGAATACATTTTACGATGTTTGCATATCAGTAATATTTTCAGCAAAAATCAAACTTAAAGTTTTCTTCAACGACACCACTAGAACACATTGATATATTAATCATCGGCTATTGGATGTCAACCAAATGGCAATTTTGGCATATAGTCTTAGAGAGGAAACCCGCTACATCTGTTCCATTAGTAACGAGAGATCTTTTATATGCATCATTCCACAAACAGGATAACACATACTACGACCTTTACTATACCAGTCGTGGTACACTGGCTGGAACAATAAATAGCCCATTAGGCCATTGACGGGCACCTATCTTAGACAGGCTGCGGATCAAGCAATCGCTTTACCACTGGGCTACGTCCCGCACGTAATCATCAAAGTGTCACGTGTATTTTGAATGAAAACAATGTTTTACATTTATTGTTATCTATGTTCACACGACTACAGTGTAATTTACTAATACTTAAACAACGGTTATGATCATTGAGATTTATAGTTTCCATAAAGGAAACAATGTTTATATCAGATTTACACCAGATTGGCAACAGAGTGGTTCGGACATTTATCACAATACTTTGCATGTAAGATTAATTTAATCTTTTAATGCTTATTGATTTTGACACTGACCCATTTTGTTAGATATACCCTAAATTAAAACCTTCAACGATGCTCACGAAGTATTTCTAGGGTCATTTCGGCGGGCGTAGCCCTGTGGTAAAGCGCTTGCTTAATGCGCGGTCGGTCTAGGATCGATCCCCGGTCGTGGGCCCCTTGAGCAAAAGTTACTGGTTTAGAATGGCTGCTCGGTCAGCTTAGGACTATTGGGCTATTGTTTGTTCTAGCCAGTGCACCACGATTGCTATATGAAAGCCCGTGGTATGTGCTATCCTGTCTGGAATGGTGCATATAAATGATCTCTCGTTACTAATGAAACAAATGTCGCAGGTTTCCTCCCTAAGTCTATATGTCAAAATTACCGTTTGGTTGATATCCAATGGCCGATGATTAATATATCAATGTGCTCTAGTGGTGTCGTTGAACAAAACAAACTGTCACCATATCTTCTTGCATAGCGGGTATTCACTTGGCCAAGTGTGGCGCCGTTACACTGTCATCTGGGTCTCATTTCGGTTGACATCCAATAGCCGATGATTAACAAATCTAAGTGCTCTAGTGGTGTCGTTAAACCAGACAAACTTTAACTTGAGCATACTACTTTCATGCAATGTCAAACATTTTACTAAAAATAAAACATAACTTTTATGACATCTCAGATAGTCCACAGCCAAAGTGTTACGTACACAAATTATCGGTCAGAGAATAGGTCTCGTAAAAGCCGATGACACTTCAAAAGAGCAATTTATTACCGTGAATACTTTACTTAAAGCCTAATATACAACAAAAGTAAACGACTAATCCGGACAACTGGTGATAGGCTGGTTGATGTCAGGTATTTGTATATACATGTATATGGAAATACAGCCGTGATAAAATGCTTACGAGATATTGTCATATGACAATATAAGCAACTTCTGACAGATAGACATGTAGCGCCTTCAGTAATTCACCATTTACCATTTCTCAACCACTGTCCATAGTATTAGTCCCAAACCGGTACAACCGGAGGGGACTATATATAGGTTTCGTCACCGTCCTTCTGTCTGTCTGTCTGTCTGTCTGTCCCACGTACAGCTTTCCGAAAGTTTGAGTATAGTTTTAACATGTACTCTTATAGGTCAAGTTCGACTTTTAAGGCGATTTACCGATTTTCGGCCCTTAAAAAATTAGTTTTCGTCCCAGTGCTTCGAGATATTGAGCGGAGAATGTGTGTATAGCTCTGTTGTGTTCTGTTACAGATCAAATTGTATGGCTCTTGTACTTAGTAGATACTACAATTTGTTAGACGCAGCAGGGGACAGGACCACATAGATATTGAGATAGACAACCCATTGTCACCACTTCACGGGCCACTCTTTTTGATTAGCAGCAAGGGATCTTTTATATGAGGTCGGGATGTAGCCCAGTGGTAAAGCGTTCGCTTGATGCGCGGTCTTTCTAGGATCGACCCCCGTCAGTGTACCCATTGGGCTATTTGTCATTCAAGTCAGTACTCGCGGGCAGCATGGCCCAGTGGTACAGTGCCCGCCTGATGTGCGGTCGGTCTAGGATCGATCCCCGTCAGCTAACCACTGGGGTTTTTCTCGACATAACCATATGTCCGACGCCGATATAACCGTAATTGTAATGTGTTGAGTGCGTCGTTAAACAAACAAACAAACAAATCAAGTCAGTACTCCACAAATGGTGTAACAAAGGCCGTGCTATGTACTTATGATTTATGATCACTAACTTTGATATACCAGTGACAGGGAAATCGTAGTTACAAGGAGGGAAAAACATCATCCTGGCGGATGTGTGAGAGTGGTTGTTGCCGCGATCCACCACACCTCAGTTGACGGTACTGCTAACGCGCTGCGACACTCGGCTGCTTTGTTCAAAGGATAACTGTCTGTTCCTTCCCGTTCTACAGCAAAATATTTCCGCGATTCGAGCCCGAAACAAATTGCTGCTAGCGACGTAGAGGAAAAAGTTGATGGAATGGTTCAAGAGTTCCAGAGTCTGTGCAACTTCCCGCACGATCCACAGAGATGGGTCCGTGGACTGAAACAGGTTCTTTCCCTGTATTATGGCGACGTTGTAGATGATTGCAATGGGAGTAGCGAGAATTATGTAGGCGATAGCCACGCTCAGGAGCATCGCAACGGTCTTCTGGTTCGGGTTGGATTTCTTCACGCTCATACTCGCCAGACTTCTACGCACCTTGGACTGTTGCAGAATGCGAATTATGATAGCCGGGGTCAAGATGGCCATAATTATGGTAGGTATTCCACCGTATATCAACGTTGCCACCATTGATAACGTCTTCTGTTGCGTGGCAATCTCGGGGATCGAATAGGTGCTGTAACAGAAGCCATCTTTAACGAGGCTGGTGGAATAGGTCCAGAATCCATTGTAGGTGAGAAAGATTGCCACGATAACGGTCAGCGATATGACGGCATTGCGTTTGGTGTTGATAATCCTGGCCCTCAGTGGGAAGTAGACTGCGATGAGCCTCTCGAAGCTGACGAGGATTACAAACCACGAGGAACACAGCTTGGCGGTCCTGTAATAGACGAAGAAGAATCTGCAGGACTCGTCGTGCAGGGCGCGGATGTCCTTGCCCAGGAGCCGGATGAACCAGAGTTTCATTAACGGGTGCATCAGGAGGACGCTGGTGTCGGCCACGGCCATGGCGATCAGAATGATGCTCATCGTCATCGACGAGAACGATCTGCCCGTCATCACCATGATCGTCAGGGCGTTGCCAAGGAGACCTGTCACGAGGAACAATGGGGTAACGACGTAGCTGACGTATGTGCTAATGATGCCGCTCGGCGTTGCCAGCTCAGTCCCGTTTGAACTCATGCTATCGGTGGATGATGAACGAGAATCGTCCAGTGTTGTGTTGTCTTCTGCTGGCACTGTAGTCCTAGAATCAACACTTTCAATTGTTTTGTGGTCGTAATTTGGTATGGTGGCTAAAGAAACGTCTGAATATAACTTGTTGTCTTCATTTGAGGTTGTAGCTGAAGATACAACATCTTCAAATGTTCTGCTTTCTTTGTTTGGGGTTGTAGTTGAATACACAACATCTTCAGATGTTCTGTTTTCTTTGTTTGAGGTTGTAGTTGAATACACAACATCTTCAAAAGTTGTGTTGTCTTTATTTGGTGTTGTGACTGACGAAGCAAAACCTTCAGATGTTCTGTTGTCATCATTTGATGTTGTAACTGAGGTAGCAATGTCTGCGGATGTGTTGATCTTCTTAGGTGTGCTTGTCATAACATCCACCGTCCGTGTGTCGCTGATCAGACGTCTGTCCTCGACATCACTCCGTGTCTGAGTTTCCTTGGTAACTGTAAAGTTTTTACTTAGGCGATGTGCTGAGTCAACAGTATCCACATCCGCCTCGTTGTCATTGACGACCGGAAGTGACCCCACGTGACTCCTTGTCAACAACAGAATCCAGCACACAATCCACTTTCGTTGTTTTCTGGAGGAAAAAGAGAGATTTAAACTTCATTATCTCTACATTTTCAGTATCGATAGTCCAGATATCGGAAAGTTGAAATATTGCATACAGTTTTTTCTTGCTGGGTTTTAGGGTATTTTTTATTATTATTATGTTTTGTTGTTGTTTAAAGGAAGGGACAATTAAGTCAATTGGCCTGGTATGGATATTCAACGATATATTATTGCTTAATATCAACAAGTATAATCGAACAGTTAATTAATAAAACGATTAAATGTGACGGATATTACAGAACTGACCAATTAAGTAGTCCCAAAGAAAAGAAAGTTATCGTGAATGCTCGAACAAACCCTACCAATAGGTCTAGTAAAAACAAATTGATTTTTTAAAAGAGAGCAATACTATAACTCTATTTCGTTCTATTGATGCAAACTGAAATACATTTAGTTAAATAGTTTATTATACTACAAGTCAAGTTGATGAAAGTGAAGCGCCTTGTCGTAAATTATAGCATTTGTTTACACTGTGCTTGGAGGGGAGTTGGACCTAGTTGACGTCACTTCGCCTCACGCTATACCACCGGGCGTCACAAAAACGAAACAAAATGGCTGCCCCCAGTTAGCAGGAATAATCATGTTGTTGTTTTTATTAACTTTAAAATTACGCATTTTTCATTTGTTAAGTTGTCAGTATGTGTTGGTGGTCCGGGTATGCATCTTTCCCGCACATAAGGCTCTTATTTTAATTTACCCTCCCTATAACGACACAAATAGAGCAGATTGATTATTAATCATCGGCTATTGGATGTCTAACATATTGGGGTTTTTTACCCAATCATAGAGAGAAAACACGCTACATGTGTTCATTAGTAGCACATACCACGGCCTTTCATACACCAGTCGTGGTGCTCTGGCTGGAACGAGTTATAGCCCAATGGGCCCACCGACGGGGATAGATCCAAGACCGACCGCGCATCAAGTGAGCGTTTTACCATTAGGCTATGTCCCACCTATTGCACAGTGTCTGCGAAGAGGGTGCGCACAGCCCGTATACTCTCCCTGGCTTTCATAGTCAGTATATTATAGTGGAGTTGTTAAACAAAGACCGGCCTTCGTGGCGTCGTGGTTAGCCATCGGTCTACAAGCTGGTAGGTTCTGGGTTCAGATCCCAGTCGAGGCATGGGATTTTTAATCCAAATACCGACTCCAAACCCTGAGTGTGTGCTCCGCAAGGCTCAATGGATAGGTGTAACCCACTTGCATAGCTGGTCCATAGCTGGTTTAGTAAAGGCCATGGTTTGTGTTATCCTGTCTATGGGAAGCGTAAATAAAAGATCCATTGCTGCCTATCGTAAAAGAGTAGCCTATGTGGCGACAGCGGTTTTCCTCTAAAAAAAACCCCATATATTTGAGGTCCAATAGCCGATGGTAAGATTAAAAATCAATGTGCTCTCGTGGCGTCGTTAACGAAAACAACCTTTAACGTTTAAAATACCCTTTTAACCAGAGTTCGAAATAAGCGCTTGCCCATTTGTCCTGACAAGTAAAAATCTGCGCAGATAAGCAAAATGTACCTCAATAGTTGTCCTGTTGACAAGTAACATGTTCAATGCAGTTTCATATTAAGCAAGGAAATAGTCCTCGTACTTGGATGAACAAAACATTCTGCCTATTTATATCGCTGTTAAACGCAACATTCTGCCTATTTATATCGCTGTTAAACGCAACATTCTGCCTATTTATATCGCTGTTAAACGCAACATTCTATTTCTATCGCTGTTAAACGCAACATTCTGCCTATTTATATCGCTGTTAAAAGCAACATTCTGCCTATTTCTATCGCTGTTAAACGCAACATTCTATTTCTATCGCTGTTAAACGCAACATTCTGCCTATTTCTATCGCTGTTAAAAGCAACATTCTGCCTATTCCTATCGCTGTTAAACGCAATATTCTGCCTATTTCTATCGCTGTTAAACGCAACATTCTGCCTATTTCTATCGCTGTTAAACGCAACATTCTCCCTATTTCTATCGCTGTTAACGACTATAAATATTGAGACTAGAAACGCTGAATATGCAAAAATCTCTCACACTGTGTCATAATCAATGTGCTCTAGTGGTGTCGTTGAACGTTTAACTGCATACCATTTTTTAACGACTAAAACCATAAGACGATAAGCAATGCATTGAATATACTAACATTTACATTTACTATCCTAAACAACAACAAAAAATGTATTTCATATGAAATTTGAGTCTTGAGTAACTGTCCATTACTATATATAACAAAGAGTATATTATAGCTTACCTCATTTTCATGCATGTGCTATGTGCATTTGATATGTTAAAAGACGTTGAATTTCATATTTCGAATTACTGTTTATACTAATGACGAAATATCGCTACATGCGCTGAATCGACTAATTATTTTTAATGATGGTTTTTAAAGGGAGTGTGGGAGAGTGGCATCGCAGGTTTTAAACTGAGTATATAGATAATCTAACGTCAACGCTATTTTGTTTTGTTGGAGTCCACTTTGTATTAATTATATAGCGCCCCACTTGCCCTAGCAATCATCGACAACATCTGGTTTGTTATTAGTAAGTCTGCACCTGCGCGCTGACTATTTTAGCTTTGTTCGGAATTCCTCGGTCACTTCCGGTGACGTATGACCAATCAGCGACATGCAGTTTCGCTCTGCCCATATTGTGGTCAGAACTAAAGGGAAGTTTACGGGGGCTAATTTCATGCAAATCATCACTTGTTGGTAATTAATGTGTTTAACAATTGCTTCGATTGGCGGTCATTGTCCACTGTGCTGGGGAAATATGTATATCGTATGTTGTTGTTGTCGTACCCTACTAATCGGGTAGTCAGTACCGGATTTTTAAGGGACAAATGGGGCAATTGCAACCCCCACATCCACCCCCATCCACACCGCCACAGGGACCCCCAGACTAAGGACTTTCTTTATATAATTATATAAATGTGATTATAAAAAAAAAAAAAAAAAAAATCATTTTTTTAAATTATTTGTCATGTAATTTAATTTCTATGTTGATGGGCCCCCGAACCTGAAATGCCCCGAGTCCCTGCCCGCTACTCCCTCCCCCAAGTCTAAATCGGGCCCTGGTGATCGTAATACATGTAGTTTATAATAGTAATAGTTTAGAATTTCCATAATGGTGCATATGTCCACAAGACTTGTGGCAGCTTATCACAGCGATTTGCACCAAAACTACTATTTAGCAACAAATTGCAAAGGATGAACAAATTAAAACTACGAAAATACACAATTTTAAACCTGGTGCCACCAAGAAAGGTGTGACTGAATTCAGGTTCCCTGTCTATGTTGGTCTAGTGTGGTGTTACTAAGCCTAGCAGACAGTGACAACACAAATCTAGTTAAATGTTTATCTAACCGCATTTACCGGTGTGAGGAACGCTTGGTAATGTCGCTGATAGTTTCGTCACTGTGGAATTACAACGAACTCTTCACACCACTCGATCGATTTATTAATCATCGGCTATCGCATGTCAAACTTTGCAGTTTGAAATATGCATGCTTTGTTTAACGACACGACTAGAGCATATTGATTTATTAATCATCGGTTTTTGGATGTCAAAGATATGGTAATATGACATATAATTTAAGAGAGAAAACGCACAACAATTTGCCTTTAATAGAAAGGTATCTTTTATATGCACCATGCACGATCTTTGATAAATCAATCGTGGTGCACTGGCTGGAACGAAAAATAGCCCAATGGAACCACCGATGGGGATCGATCTCAGACCGACCTACAGCAATTTTAAACCAGTAACCTTTGCAATAAAAACTAAATTGTTCCTTCAAACGACGAACATTTATTTTTATCCTGCGGCAAAACTAATTTGTAATTTCGAACCATGTCGTCCCATTGATCGCATGGTCACAAATCGTTTACCGTGATATATATATATACATATATTTGGTATATGCTAAGTAAAGGTTGAGTACTATATCACACTGGTACATATTGTGCGCGCGGTGACATTAAATGTATTTATTTATCATTTTTGTTCGCGAGATCATGGGAAAGAGTGATCTGTATATATAGGCTTACAAGTGAAAGTCATTGAACATGGCGTGTAACCTCAAGCAAACAACTTTCAAATGGGAATATATACACGTCATAATTTGTGTTTCTCGCGAAGTCGTTGACTAATAGGACGCTATTTACAAAGTACCCACACGGCCATGCAGTCGGTTTACTTCGGTCGGCGTAGTGTTACAAATTTTTATGGAATCTAAAATTTACTTGTATAACGTAAAGGTAATAGAAAGTGTTGACTAATCGCAAATGTAATATGGGATTGTTTTGTTGGTTTTTATGGTTGTTTGTGTGTGTGTTTTTACCGAATAGCCAGTTTGCTCTAGTTTAACCCCTGCTCAATGCTTTAGACGTATTTGAGTATTGTACGCCCCATGACCAGTACTATTTTTAGCCCCTACCCCCCACCCCCACCCCCATTGTAATACTATTATACTACTATTTATTTGTTGCAAGACGTAGTTCAATAATGCGTGGTCGATCTAGGATCGGTCCCCGTCGGCGGGACCATTGGGAGCCAGTTGGGCTACTTTTATATTCCAGTGTACCATGACTGGTATATCAAAGACCGTGGTATGTGCTATCCTGTCTCTATAGGAATAAGTAGGAATATTCGAATTGTAAAATATTGGATAAAGTTGTTGAATACAGATAACTGTATTTTAAAAGAGTGTTATACTGCCCTCTACGGCGAGTGCATAAGAAAACCACGTACCATCAACTGGGTTAGTCAAGTACGAGACCTCCTTCTCACTAATGGTTATGGTCATATATGGTACAACCAAAATGTAGAAAAGAGCAGAACATTTTTATTATTATTCAAGCAGAGAATGACAGATCAATTTATTCAATCAATTTATTCAGGCTATGTTTGCTGTATTTAATAATTCTCCAAAGTGTCTCCTATACAAAT
>JAECMU010059515.1:0-11278 GCA_016106625.1 Dracogyra subfuscus
AAATTGTATTATGCGAGCCTCAGGCGAGCATAATACATTTATTTTATTCCTAATATATGATATTGACGATACCGAAATACACGAGGGTAATAATCTCTTTATCATATAATCTCAAGCTTTATATAACGTGTTTTTGTAAACTGTACACAAAACTTTAATTCCAGTCAGCCATTACTACGTATTCAAATGACGTAAGAATATGTGGCGCGGTGGATTTTTGAATGGAAATGACGTCAAACTCGAATGACGTCATTTTGGATGTCCTTACATCAACACAAATTAGGGCCTAACATTTTTTGTTTTCTAAACGCTGGACAGCTTTCATTGTCAAATTGCCATTGAAATGTTTTTATTTAAAGAATATGAATGCATAAGTCAATTATGGAATGTCACCAAAGTACGTTTGCTTAAATGTCAATAAACCTAGTGCCGTAACCTCGATTAATTTACATCTTAATTTGCAAAGTTATCAAATTCTTAAAGTATGTGATCAAGGAAAATATCACATACTTTGCACTGAAAATGTAAGATATTATATGATAAATATATATATATATACATTGTATGTGTGTATGTATATGTGCACACACAATTATTTTGTTGATTTGCCTATGAAAAACTACATGTATGAAAAATGGAAATCATGTATGAAAACTATTAAAGAATTTTTTTTTTTAATACTTTTACTCTGATCATTTTTGAACTGATAAAAACATTTTTAGATATTATTCACAGCAAGGAATCTGTCGGCAAATATATATTTAACTAGAACATTATTTATTATACAGAAAATTATTTGCTGACAGGGTTTTTCCTGTAGTGTGTGTATTAGTGATTAATATGTGATTTTCTTTTTCCATCAAGAAGCACGAAAATTATTGATGTAAAAGTATTTAACATCAAACAGGATTGTTTAGAGCGGGAAGCTTTGACTACCATTTGGTAAGCAGCGACTGCACAATTTTGATATACAGTTTTCTCTGGCCATAATGAGTCATAAATGTCCAAATGACCATTTTGCTCTCTTTCGGACAGAGTACTCGCAGGACTAGCACTGGGTTGCTATTTTTGTTTGCAAAATTTTTTGCCAATCTTCACTTTCTTTCGCCAATCTAAATATATATTCGCCAGTAACATAATAGATATTTACATTTCAGTCAAAATATTTTGTTTTTAATCTTGTTCATTATGATAAGATAGTATATATGCTAACATGTACTTACTATTTAGTTTACGTCTTGTAATTTAATAATGAAATGCTGCCGATGTTTAAGGCTGCCTGTAGCCCAGTAGTAAAGCATTTGTATGATGTGCAGTCAGTCTAGGGTCAATCCCCGTTGATGGGCTCATTGAAGTCAGTGCATCACAAGTGGTACTACATCACAAAAGAGACAATGTTTTAAGAGGTATCCAGTTTAGAATGTTTCTCTTCTGTACAGCTATTTAAAAGGAGGTGGCAAAAACTGTTCACTTTTGAGGGAATTCTGGTTTTGGGAGGTTTCACTGCATATGTCGATTTTGTCCTTAAAAAGGTTATAAAATTATTTGGAAACATGTTCCAGTGGCAACAAACTCAGTAGATTCTCTTTAAAACTTACTATTTCAGACCACAAATATTACTCGTCTTGAAGTTGGACCAAAGTCGATAGCATTATTGGCAAATGAGAAGTTAGTTGCTGGACCGCTACCTATGGTTACAATTCCTCCAGGAAACTACTGCATTGTGCTCAATCCTGTCAGGTAATTGTATTCTGTTTTTCTAGACGGCACATAGGCCAGTGGTAAAGTGCTCGCATGATTTGCAATCAAAGTTTGTTTGTTTTGTTTAATGACACCACTAGGGCACATTGAATTTATTAATCGTAGGCTATTGGATGTGAACATTTGGTAATTCTTACTCGTAGTCATCGGAAGAAACCGGCTACATTTTAATAATGCAGCAAGGTATCTTTTATATGCACTTTCCCACAGACAGAAAAGCACATACCATGGCCGTTGACCATTTTTGGTGCAGCGGGCAGCATGGCCCAGTGGTAGAGTGCCCGCCTGATGCGCGGTCGGTCTAGGATCGATCCCCGTCAGCTGACCACTGGGGTTTTTTCTCGACATAACCATATGTCCGACGCCGATATAACCGTAATTAAAATGTGTTGAGTGCGTCGTTAAACAAACCAAAAAAAAATAAAATTTTTGGTGCACTGGTTGGAACAAGAGAAAACCCAATCAGTTGAAATATTTTCCCATCCCAACCACTGGTTTAAAATGTGCTGAGGTGTCATTAAACAAATATTTCTTTGCTTTCCTACTAAGTACAATTTTATCTTATAATATGACCCATTTGGATTTTGTTTTCTCCCCCCCCCCCCCCCCCCCATTTTTTAAATATTTATTAATGTATTAGATATGGCACTAGCCAAAGTTTCTGTGAGCCTGTGACATATTCAAACATTGGCCGAACACTGGAAATATAAGTGCACATCTTGATAAATAGTTGTCACTCCATAACAGTGTAAAATAGTTCTGAGAAAATTAAGCTGCAGGTAAGCAAAATCATACAGTGTACATTGTTGTTGTTTTTCCAGTTCATTCTTACATTCATGAACCCAAACATAAATAAAGTAAATTCTTCAATGAAAGTATTTAATTACATTGTGAACATAACGTACAAATATATTTACATAATTTATACAAATTTGCAGTCCCTATGATTTTATGGAAACCATCGTTTCCAGTAACGTATCCGTAAAATCACTGAAACAAAACATTTTGTTTCCCATAGTTATTATACCCCATAACTTGTATTCGTGGAACCTAAAAAAACTGTGGTTCCCATGATCTTAAGGCATAGAACCGAAAAAGTGTTTCCTATAAAAATTTGTATATGATGCATGTACGCACATTATTATTATTATTGGTTTTATTTAATTTTTTCCAGTCATTATGAAGCTGGTAAAGTGTGCGAGTTAAGACTTGGTTACTCTGAAGTGCGCTACAATGCTGTAAGTTTTACCTTCATATGCTATCTGTACGTTATTTGTATGTTTACACTGGAACTTATTTTAAACCAATTAACCTAAATATATTTTTACATAATTTGAATCTGGGTCAGGAAGTAGCCCAGTTGTAAAGCACTTGCTTGATGCACAGTCGGTCTGGGATCGATCCTCATTAGCGGGCCCATTGGGATATTACTCGTACCATGCAGTGCACCATGATTAGTATATCAAAGGCCATGGTTTGTGCTATCCTGTCTGGGATGGTGCATATAAAAGATCCCTTGTTTAAAAAAACCTATTAAAACAAATAATTTTAAGAGTGATATCATCTTAAAAATCATTATGAAACTGTTTTCAAGCTGGAAACAGCCTAGTAGTAGTTGTACCATAAAGCCTTGATGTTTTATTAATGCAACTCTGTAATTCTGTCAAACAAGCACATTTGACAGTTCTGCCATTGGAAATAAATTGGAAGGATCCTATGGACTCTGTCCCAGCTGTCCTTCAACATCATATGCTTTTTAGATTTCAAGAAAGAAAGAAATGTTTTATTTAACGACGCACTCAACACATAGAGAGCTTTTCTGAGGTGAGATAGGTTGCAGGATTGTTCACCGTTGATGGACAGCTGCTGGCATATTAAAGTCTGTGGTATGTACTGTCCTTCCTAAGGGAAAGTGAATATGATATAGCCATTGTTTCTCTATTGGTAGAAGAAAGTTTGTTTTATTTAACAACACCACTAGAACATATTGATTTATTAATCACTGTTATTGTATAGCAATGAAACCTGTTACATGCTCCATTAGTAGCAAGGGATCTTTTGTATGCACCATCCCATAGACTGGATAGCACGTCATACCACAGACTTTGATAGACCATTTGTGGTGCACTGGGGAGTGTTTCTGTCAGAAAGACATTTGTGGATAATATGTCACTATGAAATTGAATATTTACAGTGTGTGTGATGAATGCAACTGCAGTCTATTGGGTTATGGGTGTCTCCCACAGAAAGAAAATGGGTTAGGTTAGGGTTAAAAAAATCATACAGTAATAATGAGTCATTCAAAAGGTCAACTTAAACAAATTAAATCTGCAAAAACATGTGGGTATGGAGCCATACCCATTTTACCTTCTTGCAGAAATGGGTGCAATGAGAAATAGTCATGGGGGCCTACCGACAGGGATCAATCCGAAACTGAATGCACATCAATTGTGCGCTTTACCACTGGGTTACATCCTGCCCTAAATATTGGTAGAAGAAGCCCACAAGATGGCAGTGGGTTTCATCTCTTCCCCTATCAACCATGGGCCTAATTCACTAAACTCGCAACTTTGCGATCTCACAGAGCAAAGCTAAAAGACTTGCAAATAGGATGTTTTGTTGTCTACCAGAGCCTAAGAGACCTTTGTGAATTAGACCCCTACTCTCGAGTGTCTAATAAGCATAGGGTCCATTAAAAGTAGGGTGCAGAGTTAGCATAGAGTGTATACATTTTTAAAAAGCCCAATAAGAGTAGTGCTGACTTAGCACAGGGTCTGGAAATTTAGCTAAATTGTAAATATTAACTAGTAATGAAAACGGAATACAACAGTAGTAAGATCTTGAAAGTATGCATATATACCTGTGGGACGCACTATAAACATATGTTTCTAACTGTTACAACTGTATTACTGTCACACAATTCATTAAAACCCTAGATGTATTTCTATGTGAGTCGAGATTGCAGCTTTGAAATTTTTTCCAAAAGTTCCATGCAAGAAAGCCAAAACAATCAGGGTGGATGACAGCTTGCTAGATTCATCTCGATAATATTTAACACATGGTCACTTATTACAAAAACCAATTTCATCAAATTAATTTTTACCTGTATCAGTATTTATTTTTAAAGCATAGATAGAGACATTTATGATGCCAGGGACTGGCATGCATAAATCTCAGGTGAAGATTCACAAATAACTGGTACCGTAATTGGCCATGCCTGCTGTTAGAAGAACGCGCTGGAAATGGGAAGCAGTTAGGGGATTGTAACTCTACCTAATTTTTCTCACTAATTTCTAATGGAGGCTGTTTGTAAGCATTTGATAAATTAAGAATTGTAATGAGCGTTGAGTGCTGAATTAGCATAGGTGGTTACATTTTTTTCAGATGTAAATAAATGTAGGGTGCTGAATAAGCGTATAGACACAGACATTTTTTCACAAATTTAATAAATGTAGGTGTATGTTTATTTGGCACAGTTGAAATGAGCATATGTTGGAGTAAAATAGCCACAGTTTGCACTGTACTATGGTGGTGTTCAACATTTGTTTCCTATTAATGTGTTTTTGTGAATTGCACTAAAAGATTCACACAGTGAATCATGACTGGTGAATTGTCACTGAATCAGTGTGGAAACGATTCAGGTAGGATCAGTTGAAATGAAATGGTTTTTCATTAGTCTAAAAGCTCTGTAGTGTGAACAGCTAAACTATTTTAATGAATTGAATCAGTTTTCTGTCAGTGTAAGCATGGCAGTATACAGTGTATATACTACCGGTGTATTATGTGAATGTGTGACAGAATATTCAGCCCTCTACATTGTGATCAATTTGGTTGCATACATGTATGCAACCTTTTTTTTTTTTCATTTGGCCACTAAAACATTTTATAGTTAATGTAGAGGGCTGATATAGATGTGTGACATTTTAATCTTGTTGCATGTTTACAGCAACTACTGTTTTATTTTGTGTACAAATGCTACATGTATGGGCTCAGTCTGTTAGTTACTTTTGTCATTGCAGTTTTTTTTTTAAAGTACATGATGATGTATAGGTAAAAACAGAGGGGAAGAAAACAAATATCTAATGTATGATAGTGGTATCATTATAGCTGTTAATTGGTCAGTTTATTTATTTTTAAAATATTATCTACAGAAACACTATGGAATTGACTGCAACCACAGTCAATGGGGTATGGGAGGCCTCCACAAGAAAGAAAATGGTTAGAGTTAGGGTTAAAAAAAAGCGTACAATAATAAGAGTCATTAATTTTGTCAAAAGGTTAACTTAAACAAATAATATCTGCACAACATTTGGGTATGGCACCATACCCGTTTTACCCTCTGGTAAAAACCCTGACAGGTACAAAGTTTCCATCATTATTATTACCATTATAATAATGTTTACTCCTCATAGGTATTTATAAAAATTTATTATTACCATTATAATAATGTTTACTCCTCATAGGTATTTATAAAAATGTGTTTATTAAATAAACGTATAATGCAGTTTTCTCTTTCACATTTGAGTCAAATTGTTGAATTTTTTTCATACATGTATACAATTGTATTTGTTACAATGGTATCTGGTTAGTGCAATTTAAAAAAAAAAAAAAAAAAATTATATATGGCCTAATTTTAGAACTGGTTACCAGTGTGTAAATTATATGTTTTTGTTGTTGATTTTCAGGGATTCAGTGCATCAAACAAGTCCAGTTCTGATGGTCAAACCATGCCTATGCTGGTCAGTATAGTGATTTATAGTCCTTCCCATAGGGAATACCTTTTTTCATACTATGGAAGTTACAATGTACTTCGTGTTGTTTATTTCTGAGCTGATTGTTGTTCTAAATTACACATAAAAATAGTAATATTTTGTTATTTCCAAAACACTATTTTCTTCTCATATAAAACCGAATTGAAAAAAAACAACAACACCCAACATCTTTATAGTTTTGGAGAGACTTATAAATGTGTATTTATTATAAAACTATTGTCGACAAGTTTCTTTTCACACCCTTGTTTTGGCTTAATACACAATAAACGGCATAAAATTTGACACGAATGATTTGGTCATTCGTTTGTCGGTTATGCAAAACCAATATCAGCACGAACAACAGATCATTCATGTAAAAACTATAATCGCTCGTCAATAATAAGAGAACAGGCCTAGCATTGCAGGTGTGAGAAAAAAACAATGTATCCATTTGAACTTGACATTGTGGTCAATTACAAAGTTGGCACTGTCATTAGAAGTGTCCATAACATTTAGTAACATGGTCACCCGTTCCTTTAAATAAATACAGAACCTCACATACATTATTTTCACTTCGTATTTATTGCACACGTTTATTGTTAATATTCTTGTGTACAATGAACTTATGCAATAAATAGTAAGCGAAAAAAACGTATGTGTAGTTCTGTATATTTATGTACTTTTTGACACCTGTGTGGTTACTTTGAAAAATATATGCACTAATTCCTAAACTCTTGCTAAGTCTATTTATTAAAATATGACATGATACACAGTGAAGAAAATAGTATGTTTAGTAAGGAACTTTAAAATAATGAAGTGGAAATTAAAACATGATGAATCACCGAGTTGCAGGATCAATCGAGTATTCGCAGAACTTCGGGTCTTTCCGTTCAGACCCAGAAGCTCAAAGCTTCTGGGAAATCCCTGTTTCGTTCAGACTTTTGTTTGACACAAGTACTCCCCTGTAATGGAATCAATGGGGTAGTATGATGAAATGTAAATGGCAGCTTTTAAGTTAATCCCAGCTAGCATACCAAATATTAAAATAATGTAGTATTTATGATAAGAAATTGGAGAAAAGCTACCAAAATTGGCCATCTTAGATTCTCATTTGATTACCGTTGCCGGTTAACTTTTTCATTTGTATCTGAACCACTGGAGAAAATTGTTCGTGAAAACCCTAAAACCACACAAACGACGTATCATTTGTATGAAAAAATCAAATTTTATATCCTGAACAAATGTAATGTATCTAACAGTATCAGTATATTTGATAAATGGTACTTTGTGGTGTTTCTCATCTTTTAAAACTAAAATTATAAATTTTTTTAAATCATATTAAAATGTAAACTGTCTAGCCTGTTCTCGAAACTGTTCTGACAAGGGGTGAAGCTAAGTAGACCAGTTTTAATTTTAATATGGTGAAGGATTGTAATAATATAGCTAGTTGAATTTGAATGTCAGTATTCCAATGTCGTCACTTGCATCTATTTACAAGAATGCTGGAAATATGCCAGTGCAAATTTGCTATTATAATTTGTTTGTTTTTAAAAATTACTAAATAATGCACCTGACAGAGAATGACTTTTTTTCATACTGTGGAATGTACTAGAAGTTATTTATTTCTGACCCAATTGTTTTCTAAATTGCACATAAAAATAGTATATTTGTTGTTATTTACAAAACACTTTTTTCTTTTCTTTTTACATCAAACCAAATTGAAATGTTGGTAAGAGGATGACATGGTCTATAGTTTTGTTTTACATTTTACAATTGATGTATATGAAATATTTTTGTAGGAGCCATTTGCCTTATACCCAGGTGAATCCTTATCAGAAGCACCACAATTTACTAGTGACAGAAACTGGTTTAAAAAGGCCATTAAACCACTACCGGTGATCAAAGCCAACACAGCCATTCGTCTCCAGTGCATCATTGATCACAAGGATGGGAAGATCGTCCGGCGGAGTGGAGAAATGTGGCAGCTGGATGGGCCTCTCACATACATTCCACGACCAGAAGTGGTAATTATTCCATCGTTTAGATTACATTGGGGGTGGTGGATGTCTGGTTATTTTAGGGTTTTATTACCCACTTGGTTGTAGAAATTTGGTGCGTATTAGTTTCTAAATGATGTCATTTTGGTAAGCGACATCATCCCTGGTCATAGCTCTGTGCATAGTCTCAAGTCTCATTGAGTTCTGTTGGAAGTAATTGTCAGATTTTACATCATTAAAAAAGTGTGTAATAAATAAAATTTAGTTTTCATTAGATATAATTTTTACAAAGCTTGTGACCTTCCCATGATATCTGACCAAACAAAAGTCATAGAAATAAATATCAATTTGAATGCCGGGGAACATGGAGAGTTCGAACGTAGTTCCCTAAAGACACCACCTTTTTATTATGCAGGCCTATCACAAATCTGCAGGAGGCCTATTGGTTATATAAATGAAACATTGTTGGGATCATCAGTTATTTTAGCAGTTAGACCAGGGTCTTT
Organism: Dracogyra subfuscus; assembly: GCA_016106625.1. Classification (NCBI taxonomy): domain Eukaryota; kingdom Metazoa; phylum Mollusca; class Gastropoda; order Neomphalida; family Peltospiridae; genus Dracogyra; species Dracogyra subfuscus. The sequence continues at coordinate 9,016 of JAECMU010059515.1, forward strand.
ATCCTACTCCATAGCATATGACCTAATGTATGGAATTTTTGTTTTGCTTTTATGTAGACATTTTGTATTTATTAGCTAATTTGTTTAACTGACTATGATTAGTGCATCAAATGCACAGTATCATTACCTTTACTTATAAACTTTAGATGATCCTGATGTTTGTAAGTTTTAATTTTAGAACATAAACATTCACCATGTAACTTATTTGCAAATTACATGAATTTAAAGTTGTAATAATCAAATATTTTGCGCTTATTGTCAAAAGCTATTATATTTATCATCCTCTTTGTCTCTGGAAATGTACATGTTAACAGTCTCTAGCTGCTAATCAATGTTTTGCATAGCTTAAGTGTGGCAGTGGGTGTTGCCTTGGATTAGACACAGTCCATATCTAGGGTGTATAATATATACAGCTGTTAGTGTAACCACTTGATCAGTACATCTTATCGTAAATGTCGTAAGCTGCTGATGCGTGACTGACGTATACATATATAGGTTTATATTGGGATTTCAGTTGCTGATATTTTGTTTTCATTCTAGGAAATAGTTTCAACCATTGAGGCAATCGTTATTGAAGATGGAAATGCGGTTCGTCTGAGAGCATTGGAAGACTGCACTGATAAATCTGGAAAGTTAGTATCTCTTTTAAATCAAATAGTTTGTTATATATTTCATATTTATAGGATATTTAAATGAACTTCCATTTTATATCATGTTTATGTCACAAGTAAAATATTTTTTAATTTACACAAATTTTAGCAAGTGGCAATGAAAATTATTTCACAAGGGACATAAAACATGATACGAAATGGTAAGAAGTTTAATATCCTATTTATTACCAATTAATCAATTTACATTACTAAAAGCATTTGCTTAACATTCAGGTACGGTCATAGTGCATCAGTTGCATGATGTCATGTGACCTCGAGATATTACGTACCAAGATGTTTTAACCACATAGGTAATAAAAATGGATTGTATTAGGTTTTGAATTTTTGTAAATATGAAATTTGTATCATATTGATAGAAGGCTGTAATTTATATTTCTTATCCAATTTCTAGTGAGTCATAGACATTTAGACATAGACATGTATGTTGATTAGCTAATACTAAATAATTTTATTTTAGGCAGGACATTTAAGTTTGTGGCATTCTTGCTTTAACTGTAGACTTCAGGTCTTAATGACGGCACTGATTGCAGTTGCTGTAGTTATTGACATCAGAGTGTGCCAGAAAGAAATGTTTGTGTATGGCTGTATGGAATTGAATGCAACCAGTCAACAAGTGGTATGGGGGTCCTTCCCAGAAGGAAAATGGGTTAAGTTTAGAGTTGGTGATGTTGGTTATTTGTATTTTTTTTTTTTTTTTGTTATTGATTTTTATTTTATTTTTAGTTATGTTTAGAGCTAGCGTTAAGAAAATCATACAGTAATGATAAGACTCCAAGTTAATAAGAGAAATTAATTTCATGAAAAAGTTAACTTACAAAACAAATCAGCAAATTGTTTTGAGTATGTCACCATATCCATTTTACCCTCTGGCAGAAACCCTGACTATGAATTGACATGGATTAGCAGCTTTACCAATAGCATTTTGTTTGCCTTTGGATACAAATGAATAATTCTGTCCGTTGAAGGAAATATTTGTGGTTTTTATATTTCTTCAGATTTCATGGAAACGATTGTTTCTGGTACTGTACCATGTCAGTAGCATATTGGTAAAATCACAGAACTGAAATTTTTGTTTCCCATGATTATTATATTGAGTGTGGCTATTAAAAAAAACCTGAAAGATATATTAGACAGTTATTTTTTAAAACCAGTTTGTGATAGGTTGCCATGATCACCAGGTATGGAACAAAAAACATTTTTCTATGATTTTGACATCATATATGGTGGTTTAAAATTACTGTGAGCATTTTGTCTAGAATTGTCTAGGGAGAAAACATTTCAAAATTCTTAAGTGCAATCCCTGGACTTGTGTTTCAGGCATCATGTGACGGGAGAAGAGTGGCTAGTTTCTAAACCTGGGGCCTATCTTCCACAAGTTTTTGAGGAGGTAAGTCTTACGATTGTCTCTATGATTTCAAAGTCAATGGGCCCACTGGGCTATTTCTCATTCCAGCCAGTGCATCACAACTAGTATATCATAGGCCATGGTAGTGCTGTCCTATCTGTGGGATGGCAGCGTTCGAAATGAACAGTCGCCCGATCATCTGGCGACTGAAAACCTACAGTAAGGTTGCCCGCCTGGTGACCGATTT
>JAECMU010059519.1:0-14000 GCA_016106625.1 Dracogyra subfuscus
GTTTAATAAATGGTCGGTTTTACTAAAGTTTATGCCAAGCTTGTCATCTTTATTTCAAAATAAGTTGGTCTCTCCCGCACTCCACCCTGCCCCCCTATTCTGATTTAGAAAACACGATAAATTAATATAGTGTAAATAATAATAAATAAATAAAATAAAAAGGTATGCAACGCAGAACATTAATATTATTAAAAAAAAGAGAGAGAGAGAAAAAAAGTTTTATTTAACGACACACTCAACGCATTTTAATTACGGTTATATGGCGTCAGACATATGGTTAAGGACCACACAGAAATTGAGATAGGAAACCCGCTGTCGCCACTTCATGGGCTACTCTTTCCGATCAGCAGCAAGGGATCTTTTATATGCACCATCTCACAGACAGGATAGCACATACCACGGCCTTTGATATACTAGTTGTGGTGCACTGGCTGGAACGAGAAATAGCCCAATGGGCCCACCGACGGGGATCGATCCCAGACCGACCGCGCATCGAGATACATCCCGCCCTCCCCCCCCCCCCCCCCCCCCCCCACCAAAAAAACAAAAACAAAAAAACCAACCTATTTTTATTCCTTCGAGTGCTATTTTTTGCCCCTATTTCTGTTGTCCACTATTTCGTGAAAGTCGGCAGCAGCTGTATGGACAACTACACCCGTAGAAGTGCTTATAGGAAAAATCTCCACTTGCTGCGCCCAAAATAACACGCTAAGAAATAAACAAGTGAAGTTTATCCTGTAACAAAAAGCTAAGGAAAAAAAATGTTAAATACAAATAGTTTAACAATAAAGTCCATAATCCTTTTTACTGACAATATTCCACATGAATTAGGACATTTTTTGTTGGATATTAAAAACGTTTTTTATTCGCTTTCATGTCTCACTTCGTAACAAACACAACTGAAGTGACTGAAGAAGCGAGGCTGTTCTGTTCGTTCGTTCATCCATCGTACTCAGTCGTCTGTTCGTTCTTCATTCCATCCATCAATTAATTAACCACATTAAGCTGATTCTTCCATTTCGTTTTGTCTTATTGAAAATATACAAACAACACCCACAATACTGAATTCTTATTCACATAAGTTCATTCCACAAAAATCTTTTGTCTTCCATAAAACTAGCCAGTTCCTTGTTATATTCTTTATAAAAGAGATTTAACACGGTCCGTGTTTGATTCCACATTGGGCCCACAGAGAGATCCTTCTCTGATCTGGTGAACTGTCGTTTCAAATTGGCTATTCTCTGGACGGTCTGTGAGTGTAACTCCTCTAAAAAGAACAAAAACATTAATTTGGTTAAAGGGACATTCCTGAGTTTGTTGCATTGTAAGAACTTTCCGACTAATAAAATATTCGTAGTCAGAGAGGAAAAAACGTCGATGCAAACCAAGATTTGTAAACTAATTATCAGTTTCATAGAAAAAATAAAATAAATCTGGGGAAATTCCAGACGAGCCAAGCGCCTCGTGTGCCTCATGCTGACTACGCCATTGCTAACTAACACACTAACACTCACACTCACACTCACACTCACACTCACACTCACACTCACACTCACACTCACACACGCACGCACGCACGCACGCACGCACGCACGCACGCACGCACGCACGCGAAAAACACACACAACACACACACACTCACACACACACACACACACACACACACACACAACCATTAACTAAAGGCCTAAAATATGTTTAAGCAGTTGATACCTTTTTATTTTTTAGAAAGGTTTTGTTTTGTCTGCTCATGAAGCGTGTTTGTTGAACTGTAAAATCTGTTTAAAATGCTGCCAACAATCATGGAATGCGTAGGAAAACAAATCATACTAAGAAATTGTAACAAATTCCAAGTGTCGTAGATATATGATATCAGGGCTCAAAGTTAACGTCGGCAATTGCCATAGTTCCAATAGGAATTGCCGTAGGTAAAGATATTTTTAGACGGTTTTTTGCCGCCGATTAATCATTATTGCCGTTGATTGAAGGTGTAATTTTTGGTATTTGTATTTGCAAAAGTTACTGGTTGAACATTGTCATAGACTGGCTCAAAATTGTCACAAGCGAGCGCTGTGCCTACTGCAAAAAACTTTTCAAAGTTACCAACTTAACCATTTCTTAAGTTCGAATTCCGTTAATACCGATACTAATACAAAATTAAATGTATGATATGCAGCACCAATAATGGTGTTTTCTCTTCACAAAATACTAATGTAGGATGCAGCTTAGTGGTACAGCGTCCGTCTAAGAAGGATTGAACCCATGACCTCTTGCAACCAACCCGGACGTTTTACCACTGATGGAGGAGGCTCTAGTGACACAAGAGAAACGCTGGAAAGATATATTTTGCTGTCAAAGGATCACCTCACTGCACTTAAATCAACCTCTGAATTAACTTCTACTCTGTAAATATAATAGAGAATCACATGGATTTTTATAGAATACTTACGGACTCCTAGGAAGTTGTAGACCTTAGTGATGTGACCAAGGATATCTTTGGAGTAATCCTCGTTTCTCAGCACCAGAATCTGGCTCTTGGGAAACACTTTATACCATTCCTTTAAGTACACTGCATACATTCCAACCATTATCCGACTCTGAAATATAGCACTTTATAATCATCATCATCATCATCATCTAGACCACCACCGCCAATATCGTCATTATCATTATGAACATTGGTGTCCTCATAATAATCATCATCACTGTCTTTGTCATTCGCCAACATCAACTCACTCAATCACCCTCCCATTCATCCATCTCTATGTTATAACATCCCACTCACCTAATACCTCCGTAATTCCATCCATTCATTATTGCATCCTTCCGTGCATCCATCCATACACCAATCCTTGCATCCATCGACCCATCCTTGCATCCATCCATCCTTGCATTAATTGATCATTGAAGCCATCCATCCAACATTGCATCCATTGATTCTTGCAGCCAGCCACCCATCCTTGCATCCATCCACCCAACATTGCATCCATTGATCCTTGCATCCATCCACCCAACATTGCTTCCATTGATCCTTGCATCCATCCACCAATCCTTGCATCCATCCACCCATCATTGCATCCATCCACCCAACATTGCATCCATTTATCCTTGCATCCATCAATCCTTGCATCCCTTGATCCTTGCATCCATCCACCCATCCTTGCATCCAACCACCCAACATTGCATCCATTGATCCTTGCATCCATCCACCCATCCTTGCATCCATCCACTCAACATTGCATCCATCCACCCAACATTGCATCCATTGATCCTTGCATCCATTGATGATTACAGCCATCCACCCATCCTTGCATCCATCCACCCAACATTGCATCCATTGATCCTTGCATCCATTGATCCTTGCATCCACTGATCATTGCATCCATCCACCCATTCTTGCATCCATCCAACCAACATTGCATCCATTGATCCTTGCAGCCATCCACCCATCCTTGCAGCCATCCACCCATCCTTGCATCCATCCACCCATCCTTGCAGCCATCCACCCATCCTTGCAGCCATCCACCCATCCTTGCATCCATCTACCTGTATTTGTATGTGCTACATTACCCACTGACTCACCGGCATGTGCATGTGCAGTGTTTTATTATAGAGACAGCTCTTGATGGTGTGAGTTGCTCTGCAGTCCTGTAACATTTTAATGGACCTGATCACAGCATAGTTGAAAGTTTCGGGCGTCAGTTTTTCTTTCACGTTTCGAAACCGTGCCAGGAATAAATAGTCGGAGTACAGTCTGGAAAAACACTATACAAGTAATATACGGGGGAAAAAAGTAAATATTTGTTTCAAGACACCTCAGCAAATTTAAAAATATGGTTGTTCGGCATATACAATAATTATTGGCCCACCTTTAAGTTTAAATTTTGGTTTAATGAAGAAGAACTATTGTGCTACTACTATATATGCTATTTTTACTAAAACAAATAGACTTTGCATTTGCGCTATTAATAGAAGTCTTAATTTTCAAATAACTTACAAGTTAACGCATAACTAGTCTAACTGGAATATGAAGAAGACTATACAAATACCAGACTTAATCATATTATGTAGGTAATACGTCTAAGTATTAAATCATTAAAAAGTGACGGTGTGACTGTTCTAGTAGGTTTACCTTTCAGTTGGATTTCTGAATATAACAATGAATTTCGTGGATGGTGTTAAATGGTGGATGCAGTGGGGGGTCAGATAGGCGTCTTCCGGTTTTCGGTTTCTGTTCTGAGGAAACATGTCCCATCCCGTCAGATCCCAAAACACAGTGGGGCTACCTTCACCTAAAATAGGGGTAAAAAATCCGTTAAGGGTTACTGAACCAAAATAATATACTGCAAATGCAAATGTACATACCGTCAAACTTGTTATGTTGTCATCTGCTTGAAGAGGTCATCGTAAATCGTGATAACATAGTTCAAACAAGTACACTGGACATGGCCATTTTATATATTACTTACTTTAAATCTTTAAAATATTGTGTGCATATTGTTAACTTTTAAAATCGTTTACCTGTTTCAAATGCATATATATATCCTAGCTCTAAAGAATACGTCTTTTATTATAATAATTTGAATTAATATATAATGAAGTCGACAGTTGCAAACGATAACAGATTATATTTCCTGTCAATCAAAACAGATCTGGAAAAATTAGTTTTATTTGCTGTATTCCTTTAATTCCTTCAAACATACTGTCATTCATCGATATCACGAACGACAAATCCAATGTCTGGCGTTACAATCAAGACTTACCTCCCTGTAATAGTAATTACGTCCTCCATCCCCTCCCTTATTCCTGGCCTTATTTCTGGCTTAATCAGCTATAAGAATAAAACTAAAAATTAATACCGTGATATTATGGACCCGTAGGAACAATAGTTGGTGTGTGTTTGGGCGCGCGCGCGCGCATGTGGTGGTGGGAGAAATATCTAGTGAAGGGGGCAGTCTTTAGTGGATGTGGTAGGGGCACAAGCCCGATTTTTGTCTATATTTTATTTGTACAGAGCAGACCAAAAAAAACCTGTACCTTTTCTTCCTCAAATGAGGGAGGGGGGCATTTCCCGCCCATCTCCCACCCGGTTCCTATGAGCTTGCATTAGCTTTTGAGCTGAATCACACATATGTTATTTGTTTTTAATTAATCTAAGATGCACTACTTACCTGTAATTAATGGATGGTAACCAGAAAGGTTACCATTGTTTTCTATTGTGGATTCTATCTTTTGCGCTGGCCTGTCAAACGCTTGTAGATACCATTCGAACGACCTAATTAGAGCATTCCGCACCCAGATGTCAAATCCTATAAAACCAATATAATAAATTAATAATTAAAATTATTAATCTCACTTTTGACCTTTAAAAAATATATAATTAAAGCTCTGTTTCGTGATTACAAAACACAAACAACTAACTGGTCAACTCAAACGCACTAATAATATCTGATGTCAAAGAAGTCCTTTCACCATTCATCGCTTGTATACAGTATATACAATAAATAATAAAAAGAAGATTTTTTAAAATGACAAAAAGTAATCATGCTACTACTACTACTACTACTACTACTACTACTACTACTACTACTACTACTACTACTACTACTACTACTACTACCACCACCACCATTACTACTACTACCACTACTACTACTACTACCACCACTACTACTACTACTACCACTACTACTACTACTGATGATTATTATTATTATTATTATGATGATGATGATGATGATAATAAAATAAAATTAATTTATGAATAAATGAAAGAAGGAAGGAAGGAAGGAAGAGGGAAGAAATTAATATGCTAGTATAAAATAAATGTGTTACAAAATAAAATAAAAGCAAAATGAAAGCAAAATAATTAAATAAACATCAGTTGTTAACACAAAACATTAGCTGAACGATGTTTGCTATTGGTACATTTCCATTTTCGATTCACTGCCTTTAATCTATAATCTCTGCTAGAAACCATTGTCTGTGGATTTCATCCGTACCGAAACGTCTCCACGACCACCAGTGGGTTTCTTTGCCGAGCACCCCGTTAAGTTGCAGGACCTGCGGATGTTGAACCAACCGGAACCAGAGGTCAGTGGTGCCACTCTTGTCCACACCAATCAGCTGGAAGTAGGGAAGACAACGCATGCGCACTGTGGTGGTGTTTCCCTGGTACCAGCAAGGGTTTTTGTAGTTGGACAAATATTGCGGAGGTTCCTAATAAAACAACAGAAATAATGAAACATTAAAAAAGAAGAAAAAACCATACAGGTGTTTCATGACAGTGGTTTTCCTACTGAGGTGTATAATTAAATACGTTTAGGTTGCACACCACCATTTATTTTCCAATGCATCTACATGCTAATATTGCCTCGGATTAAATTGTGTCAAAAATAGCATGATATCGCAAGGATTAAGTGACTACCCATTTTTGAAGCTACAGTCACTTGTTGACTGGCAAGCAAAAAATCATTATGGGTTGACCACAACATTTTTTAGTTCTCCATCCAAATGTCGGGGCCCCGTCTCATTTTGCTATTATGCAACCATTTGCATCTGACCGCACAGCACAATTACAAATGCTTTTCCTTAGTAATGACAATACCAAATAATGTACAACTACTGGGTCATTTAATTACTACAAAGGTCAATCTACCTGTAATCATCAAAGAAAACTTTGAAAAATAAATATTTCTATTTATTACTATTTTTCTAATGAGGACCTATTTCCTAAACCGGACTATATTAAGCTGCTACAACCAGTAACGACACGACAAATGGTGGTGTGGTGCCTTTATGACTAGCAAGCATACAACAATGCCCGAATCTGGAAGGAAGGAAATGTTTTATTTAACGACTCACTAACCCGAATCTGGATAACAACATTTATTCATGTTAGCTATATATTGATAGAAACAAATCACTACGCTTTTTAAAAAAAGATATAGATAACAAATAATGTTTAGGGTAAAATGATAGAAACACATGGTAAAAGGTCTCAGGTTAACACAATTTTCCCGAATATTTGTATAATTGTTGCCCGAATTTGAGGTATTCTTCCAGAACTAAGTAGGCAGTTGCACCCCCCCCCCCCCACCTCCCCTCCGTCTCGTACGCTTATGTCCAGCAAGCAGATGTAATACTCCTAACAAGTCTGCAAGTAAGTAATTTTAAACGAATCTCAATAGATAATTAAATTGTAGTTATACAGATTCTTACTTTCTTCCAGGTCTTTAACAAATTAGCCCACATGTTTGCAGTAAAGATGAATGCCGAATTGAGCAATCTCATGGAAATAACTGTGCCATATGGAAAATTTGTACCACAAACCACGTAATTCTCATCCCGTGATTCGTCCGTATATACAGGAATGTAAGCACGGTAATTATCTTCAATTTCCATTAAATGTTTGGGTTTTTGGGCTGGTAGAGCAATCCCCTCAGTGGACCCATTATCTTATTGGGCTTATTTCCCGTCCCTACCAATACTCCATGACTCGTATATCAAAGGTCGTGGTATGTGCTGTTTTGCATATGGATAAGTGCATTTTAAAAATCCATTACTACTAATGGAACAATGTAGCGGGTTCCATCAAAGACAATATCAGAATTACCTAATGTTTGACATCCGATAATCGATGTGCTCTAGTAGTGTCATTAAACAAAACAAACTTTATAAAAACTAGCCTAGCACCTATATTAGTTTCGTGTGCTTAAAGGGACATCCCTTCTGTATTGTGAAATGTTTCCATACATCTACGATTAAACTTACAAGTTCAATATATTTTGTTCTTTAGAATATCAGTCTGTATATTCAGTGTTTCTGGCCGTCTTAATATTTGCAAGAAGCATAAACTTGATTTTGTCTTCAAATAATGTATTACGTACGAATTGATTTTATTACGAAATAATATTAAATTTAACCTAGTACAAATATTAGAACGATGAGAACCACGTTTAATATACAACCACTAATATTTTATGCAGACAAATATGTTTGATATGCAAATTACAATCGTTAAAACGTCTCTGTTAGTCAATAACACGTTAAAAATGGCAGAAAACTCAGGAATGTCCCTTTAAGCTTAAGTATATATGAAAGTTTCACATCTGCCCTCACAACATTATTTCAACATACCATTGCAAGAATGTCATCTGGAATTTTAACAACAGTTTCTTTATTGCTATAATCATTCTTTTTCACGGACTTCGTTTGACTTTTTTGATTATGTAGAACTTGTCTGGACTTTTCTATGTCCATGTTGGTTTGCCCAGCAACGACTTCCGATTTCATGACACTCTTAATCCATTCTGATGCCTGGTCTGTCCGTTTCTTTGTTTCGGTCTGGTCTTGAGTTCTATGTTTTTGATATTCCTCTGACAGTTCGGCGAAGTTGTCGTACACTTGCATCTCTCTGAGGATGTCAGGTTTCTGGCCGTCTAACCTCCAGGAGCGATTGGCGCGGTACACGATCACAAAGACAGCAGTCATGGCAAACACCAGCAGCCATCGCCGCCATCGTAGTCTCATTATGATGCCGACGTTGTTGATGCTGTTGATACCTGTATGGAGCAGATCAAGTACAGTCAGTTATAATTAGGAGATAACCCTACTGTGTTTTCCGATCTGCGGACGTATATCGGTGGTTTTACTGTCGCAAATTTAGTTTTATTGGCGATGCGTTAGTGGAGCCAATAAAACAGTAAATGTGCGACTGTAAAACCACCGATATATGTACGCAAATTGGAAAACACTGTAGGGTTATCTCTATTCTAATTAAACTGTTTGCTCGTTGATTTTAAATAGGAAATTGAACCATTTTAAGTAAGAATAAGCATATAAACATCACCAACTGGTGACGTCATTAGGCAGCCCATTAACAGACAATAGGTGGTCGGACAGTTAGCGGCTCGAACATAAATGTGTAATTTGACATATTTAATCAGCTCTTGTAATTAAATAATGACTAATAAAGAATAATGTTCATTTCTGACATAAAAACGTCTCAATATTTAACGACTTCTGTACGTAAAATGAACGCTACATTGATAGTCTTTATGATGTCATTACAAAACAACCATGTTCTTTGCTTAACCTATGACATAGCTATGCCAGAAAAATTGCGACCGGTATATCGGTGATTTTAGGTCTCACTATACAGATCACTTCCGGGTGAGAGTTCATTGATCACGGTCCACTATAGGCCTAGTTCCTAATTGTGACACACGTTATGGTTAAGATATTCACTTTTAGGAAACGGTGAAGACTTAAAACAATATATATGTTTAATGGTAAGCCATCTGGCTGTATTTTGCCCATGCTATTTTGTAATTTTTGTGCAACGACGTTTTGGGACATGGGTATACAGCGCAAGTTCTGACCGGTACTACAGCCAGATGCGGTCATATAGCAAAAAAACTAAGACAACAATGTTCTCAATTTTGGAGTGAAAATAAATGCTTATATAATGTATGATCGCAATGGTGTATGTTGTTAGTGCCAACGAAAACCCGTTCTATTGGCAATGTTCGCTTGAAGATGGGTAATTTAAAATGGGTTTCAATGGCAGATAACATCTGTGTAGTGAGACCATAATGTAAAACATGAAATTAGCAAGCCAAAATAAAAATGTACTAATGTAGCATCCTTATAAAAGGTAATTACCTCGATATGGATTTCAGCCAAGCGTTTGGGGCCCTATTTGGGTAAATATTGCAAATATGTCAATATTATTTTTTTTGTTATTGTTTATTTTTTATTTTCTTTAGGTGTGTGTGTGTGTCAAACTGTATATTCTAGTGTTCTTACATGTAATATATAAATTGATCTAAGTGTCTAACACTGAGTTTGTCATTGTAGAAGGTCAAAATTCAAGGTCACAATGTGAATATCCAAATTGACCCTAATGTCTGTGATTTTGTGCATAATAAAAAATTTTCGAATGTACAGTCACAATGACAAACTGTGCTGATGGTATTGTGAATATATAACAGAGTCTTCTACTATAAATGTAGAATTTGTATCTGTCATTAATAATGTGTGGATCTTCATGCTGAAATATACAGAAAACCCCCAGGATTTCATCCATTCACTATGAAACAATTATTGTTGCCCATAGCAACAATCGATGAAAACTAATATTTTTAATGAACAAACTAGATAATTAGCTTCTTTGTAAGTTCCCTATATCAGAACTACCAACAAGGTCATACATTGCCACATAGTGGCTGTTTTGTTTGATGGCCATCTATTGTGTGGATGACTAAGGAGTAAACATTTGATATGAAGGTTTATTGGATGGTATGGTGCATCTATCTTTTGGTGTATTGTTTAGAGAGTATAAGTTACACTGGTCTAATATAGCTTTACATGGTGTAAATGACCCAAATTATCAAACTGACTTCAAGTTTGACAAAATTTGTCACTAGACTTTAAGGTCTCATTACACAGATCACTTCCGGGTGAGAGTTCATTTATCGCTTGAAGTTGGGCAATTTAACATGGGTTTCAATGGCAGATGACATCTGTGTAGTGAGACCTTACCACCTAAATCTTTTAGTAGATATCCAATCAGATTCGTTCGTACAAATGTGTTGAATTAGAATGTAAATTATAATGCTAAAAATATACTGATATGACAAAAAGTTGTTCTTTTCATTACTCAAAGCGACAGGCCATATGCAACTAACATATTACCAAGTTTTATCACTTTATTTTAATTTATTTGGAAGCAACAATCATTTACAAAAACTTGCTAAACTTTTTTGTTTAAGTATATTAATAACAAAAAGAGAGTAAAAGAGAGGATCCAGTCGACTAAGTAGGACTACGTACACGCTTCATGGGAAATATCGCATACAAAGATGATTTAAATACAACCACTATGGATACCGTCTTCTTTGTCACTTAACATGGAAGTGACTGTATAAACGGCGTATGTGTATGTCGTCTGAACTAATGAGAACTAGCTAGATAGCCCAATGTTAGTTCGACACAATTCATTTAAACTTCCCATCCTTAATACATTTTTAGCTAGAAATAATATAATAGTATAATAGTCGTAGTATTAATGGTTATTTGTATCATAAACAATAACAAATAATGATGATGATGACGATCGTAACGACGACAACAACAGTAAATAAATAGATTATTATAATATAATCGAACATTCGGTATTTTAAAATGTAAGTTTGAAACCGATGACAAAACACAAAAACAAATCAGCATTCAAAAACCATTAATGATACCTATTCTATGTTAACAGTCTTCAGTAGAAATAAAACCTAAATCAAGGTCCAATTTCAGGAAACATCGTAAGCCTAGTTTTGCACGTAAACGTAAATATATGACTAAACACAATTCTTATTACTATTATAGTACAACAAAGCATACGTATTTCATCTTCTTTTGTCCTTAAAATGCTACATCGTTGTAATGATGTAAATCTCTTCGTGAAATATATGTCATAGACTTGTAAATGTATGTTAGTCGCAAACTTAAAACTTATGATAGTTTTTTTTAAATAGGCCTCTGTTATTTTACTTGAACCGGAAATTCGTCCTTAAAATAAATTAGATATTGAAAGTGCAATCGTAATGTTTATTTTCATGAATAACTATAGCCATGTCATCTAACCTCTCTGTATTAGTTACAATTTAATTTAATTCAAAAACAATTCTACACCACTTTACATTTTGTATATATTTTACGTACCAAAATCACCGCGAGCCTGTTTTTTCCTAATGGTATTTTCCTCACTTGGAAATCCAAGTGCTTTTCTCTTGCGCGTGTTCATAAAACTGGAATGACATATGTGCAAGTTCAAGACATGATCAAAATGAGAGGGCTGTTTTAACGACAGCTCAACACATTTTAAACCTCGGCTATTTGGTGTTGGCCTACAACATATGGTTGTTTCAAAGACTGGTCCAGCAAGTGATACAGAAACCGCAGTCCCCAGAGCACATCCTGCAGTTCTGCCCCTCTACGATGAAGCCAGGATAAAGAACTGGCTGAACCGAGCAACACTGGCTGTCAAGCTGTGGGGTTCCAAATAAGACTTGACGGCGACCGTGTTTTTTATCATCACAATCGGACTCCAAATCTAAAGCATGATCAACTATAGCTTGAACGCAGAAGAAAGAAAAAGAAGAAACCTGCCACATTGCAGTTTGAAATTTAAGAAATGTGTTTTGTTTAACGACATCACTAAAACACATTGATTAATTATTCAGGGCTATTGGATGTCGAACATTTGATAATTCCGACAGTTAGTCAGCTACATTTTTTTCTAATGCAGCAAGGGATATTTTGTATGCACTTTCACACATACCACGGCCTTTGGCCAGTTGTGGTGCACTGGTTAAAACGAGAAAACAACCCCAGTCAGGTGAATATATCCACCGAGGTGGTTCGATCCTACGACGCAAGCACCTCAAGCGATTGAAAGAAACATATTTTGTTTTTAGATGAAAGGCAGATTTAGTTTAGAACATACCTTCTTTAGACAAGTAAAACATAATTATGATGCATTTCCCCGTAACAAACCGTTCTCGGTGGCGTCGTAGTTAGGCCATCGGTCAACAGGCTGGTAGGTACTGGGTTCGGATCCAAGTCCGAGGCATGGGATGTTTAATCCAGATACAGACTTCAAGCCCTGAGTGAGTGCCCCGTAAGGTTCAATGGATAGGTGTAAAGCACTTGCACCGACCAGTGATCCATAACTGGTTCAACAAAGGCCATGGGCCTGTGGGAAGCGCAAATAAAGGTTTCCTTGCTGCTAATCGGAAAGAGTAGCCCATGAAGTGGCAGCAGGTTTCTTAACCATATGTCTGACGCCATATAACCGTAAATAAAATGTTTCGAGTGCGTCGTTAAATAAAACATTCATTTATTTATTTCATCATAACAAATGTATAAATAATTAAATGAATATAGAGAATACATGAGTGACCGTTAGGTACCATTTATCTTACATCGAGTTGTTTTAAAATGTATATAACAAGAGTATAACGAGTTTGATACGGTTTTAAACAACGAGTTATAAAATAAATCGTATCTAATGGACAGGAATGTATTAATCTATTTCTTACATACCCCCCAAAAGCCAGGCTTTAAGCAAGTTTGAATTAAAAAGAATTAAGCGTCACAGACATGATTGTCGGGTTAACTATACGTCACAGTGTAATCGATTTCGATCGTCCTGTTCTTTCATTAGATGTATGGTATTGGTGACTTACTCATCACTTAGGAGCTGCCAGTCGTATGTCTTGAAATTGTGTAAACAAGTGCGTGCTATAAAAAAGCCACAACGAATGATGTTCTCACCAACCGGTAAGCGAGAAATAGTTTAGGATTAAACAGCCTCACGCTCCTAGCAGTTACTAATAAATCCTTTTCATTCTTTCATTTCAGTCAGAAAAGAATACAATTGTCATGACTGGTGGAGGAGGAGCAGGCAGCACAAACTCTGCCATGAGAATTATAGATTGCAAGTGGTTATAAAGGTAATGTGATAAATCCTTATGGTTAACAACGAAACAGTGATATTATTCCCCGAATACAAGATCCATGCATAGGAGTACAGGCTCTTATTTTTGTAAGGCCCAAATAAAACGAAAATGTCAGAATTAAACGAAAATGCCCGAATTAAAAAGAAAAATGCCTGAAATAAACAAAAATGCCTGAATCTGGATTACAACATTTATTCATATTAGCATTACTGCAAAACTATATCGGGTTTGCAAACGAATTACAACGCATGTTTTAGATGGATTACAAAACAGTTTAGGGTATAATGATGGAAATACATGCTAAAAGAAAGTCTCGGGTTAGCACGTTTCCCGAATATCTCTATAATTGTTTCCAGAATTAAGGTTTTGCTCCAGCACTAGGGTGGGAGTGTGTGTGTGTGTGAGAGAGACAATCTCGTACGTATGGATCCGTAGGTTGGAAACGATTAATCGCTCAACTCAATATTATATAATAATTAAGGT
>JAECMU010059527.1:7486-26094 GCA_016106625.1 Dracogyra subfuscus
TTGCTCACTATGTAAAAACATTTGAAACTGGAAAAAGTCTGAAGACTGGAGATGAATATTAATGTAGTTTCTTTGAATTTGTTGAGTCTATATTCTGTGGCTTCCTCTTTCTCTCAACCATGTGTCGATAACGACATGTTAATCACCAAATAGCTATAGTTTAAAATGTGTTGACGTGTTGTTAAACACATATTCCTTTCCTTTTGAATTCTTGAGGTTGAACACCATCATTTAATTTTGTATTTATTTTAAAAGTTATCATCAAAGAAAGATTTTAAAAGTCTTTTCTATATTTTTTAATTTATTTTTAAATAAAGACCTGTACAATGTATTTCCTTAACTGCATTCAGAGTCCCAAAAAATAAAATTAAAAACATCTGGGTCACTAAATTTTATTTTTAGTGGCCAAACTTGCTTTAGATAAGCCAAAGTAAAAACAATTTTTATTTAACTTCCATATTTGCAGAAACTTCTTCATTCTACAGTGTCATACACAGTGAAGGCAGGTGATCCAGCTTTAAGAAACCTTGGAATGATGCCATCAGTATTACTCAAGAAACAGTTATCTCATGTAAGTAAATTAGCATTTTTTAGTTCCTGCACAAGGGGCGGGACATAGCTAGGTGATAATGTGCTTGCCTGATGCACGGTCAGTCTAGGATGATTCCTGTTGGCGGACCTATTGAGCTATTTCTCTTTACAGCCAGCGTACCATGACTGGTATATCAAAAGCCATGGTATGGTGGGATGGTGCATATAAAATATACCTTGCTACTAATGGAAGAATATAGCAGGTTTCCTCTCTAAGACTATCTTTTCAATTTTTCATTTTCAATATTGTTTAACGTGCACATTCAGAGCAAGCTGTTATAGCGCACGCCTGTCTTGGGCACACACCTCAGCTATCTGAGCTGTCTGTCCAGGACAGAATAGAAATTAGTAGTTAGTTGTTATTGTTAGTGAAAGAGAAAAGAGGGTGTAGCGGCCATACAGCTACCCAATGAGTCCTTAAAAACTCGCTCTGGGTTGGAGCCGGTACCGGGCTGCGAACCCAGTATCTACCAGCCTGTTGTCCGGCGACTTAACCAATAGCCGATGATTAATAAATCAATGTGCTTCAGTCAGGGTTAGTTCTGAGTGAACGTAAAGTTTCACCAAATTATCTATTAAACTTCAAAAATGACAGAAAAATAGTCATTTTATAATAAAATATAGTAAACGTATTTCGCCAACTCCAAATAAAATTTTGCCAGTTTTCAAAATTCGCATTTGGCGAATTTGGCAACTGCCAGAGCTAGCCCCGCTAGTGGTGTCATTAAAAAATTTTTTTTTGTTTTCATGCACAATAAAACAATACATGTATTGAAAAAAACCCAGTAATTTCTAAAAAAAATGTATCAAAACCCCCTTTTAAGTTCTTCCCTCAAACATGTAGTTAAAAGATAACGTTTATGGTTCAGAACATAACAGTGGCACTGACAGCAATTACTAATGGTAATGTTTTGTTGCTGAATACAAATTATTGCTGTCTTGGTTTTGAATTTTGTGTTTATTTGTTGCAAAATATTAAACTATGAAATTGCTGCAAGCAGGCTCAAAATTGCCGTAGTTGGAACATTTTGTCTACTGCAAAATGCTTTCAAAATTGGTTTGGTAACAAATTTATGCAAAGCCCTTTAAAATTCTTAAAAGGAACAAATTGTTACCAGTAAGTTTGAGTCCTGCTGTTTAGATTTGTATGTACTCTTTAATTTATCTAGCTGGTTAGTTTTTTTTCTTTTTTCGTATGTCATAAAAAATAAATTATACATGTACATACACTATATTACTATAATTATTTCAGAACATTTACAAAATAACACAATTGTTGGAGATGAGAAATGGTCGTCACTGGGATTCCAGTACAGGCTCGTACAGACTGTCTACTTGTGAACAGGTCAGCCTGTTGAAAGATCTCTCGAACGTCTTGTTGACCATACATCATGAAAATGAGTTCTGTTCACTGTGGTTTACAGTTCTTCAACAGTTGTCGCAGTGTCCACTTGACGAAGATATTTTGAATATATATCAAAGACTGACCGAATCGCAAAAAGGAGCTTACATTGGAGGTGACAATGTTTATTAAAACAGATTAATATCTTCCTTCAGTTGGTGCTGTATTATGAATTGTTTATTATTGATATGGTTTAAAATAATACATAAATTATTGAACAGGTAGTCTTTTTGTTTTTAGCTGGCAGCCAACTAGTCTACTCTCACCGTACTATTGGCAACATGTTTACTTATTTTATCAGTATTGTTTAATCGAATCAAAGTAATGCAGTTGTTATTTACTTTTACTACTGTGTTTTATGATCTTTTAATATTGGTACTCATGTACAGTATTGTGTGTTTGAAACTCATCATTTGTAAATGATTTATAATGAATAGCGTATGAATGAAAAAATTAATGCCTCTGCATAATATAATATACATTTGATATTGGTGAATGTTGAATTATTGATTGATTGATAATATGAGTAAGAAACCTATCAACATGCCATATCCTCAGAATGTTCAGGCTTATCCTCCCTGGGCACAACCTTTGACATCAGCAATGCCTGACATTGGGATATGTTGGATATGAGTAGCTTAAAGACACTTGCAAATAAGAAACACCCAAGCTTCACTTGTTTTTCGTATTTAAAAACAATGTATTTTCTATTATTTCAACAGGTTGTACCAGTAGTTGTGGAACAAGAGGCCTATACATTTAAAATACTTATTAATAATTTCATTGTATTAATATACATATTGTTTTTTTGTAGAGTGTAAGGTGAACTTGCCATACAATTCACTTGTTCCTTTATGGAGCTCACACCTCCCTGCTCTCGAACAGGAAGTACTTGAAATGGTTCATGCAGTGTCACTATCTTTGGGTCTTCCTTTCATCATAAAGAAGATAATAAAGTCTAGGAATTTAGTAAGTTATATTTAGATGTGGTTTTTAAAATCTTATTACAGGATCTAGGAGCTGTTGCACTAGACATGTTATCACAGTTCATGTGGACTTTTCTTACATGTTTATATTCTATTAGGAAGATCATCATGCAAAAAAGATGTTCTGTTTGTCATCCAGAAATTGAGCTAGTGGAACAGGGATTTATCCAGACATTCTACTGTTTAAAAAAATAGGCCCCTACTCAAAAGCTAGATGTACTGAAAATTTGCAATTTGATGTGTAAATATTTTAGTAAATGTATCTTGTGATAAATTAATTTTAAAACAATCTTAAAAGGAATAATCTATGGCATTATAAATGCCTGAAAATCTGCCCCCAGAAAACCTGTAGTACATTAAAAACAAAATTGATATCATTCCAGGCCCTAGCATGTTCAGAAAACTATCAAGTTGCACATGCAGTTCATCAGATGCTGTACAGTTTACTTGTTAAGACTGGAGGTGCTGGCTTAATTTCTGATACCATAACACAGTTTTATGAGTGTGTCCGTGAAGGTGGAGAACAAAACAACTTAAAACATGAAGTAAGAGTCATCTAAATTATATATACCTCTTTCTTTCGTTTTCTCTCTCTCGCTCTCTCTCTATCTCTTTTTCTTTCTATCTCTCTCTCAGAAAATACGATTGTACATATAATTTAGTTGAATCTTCTAGTAAAGAAAAACAATTGGAAAGTACTTTTTTCAAAATATCACCCAACAGTTGATGTTATGATTAGTATTTAACTGTAGTTAGTATTTAGTTTTCTTTCCATCCATAATCCGACTTCTGACCAATGGCATTTCCCATCTTTAGTCTGACTTCTGACCAATGGCATTTTCGTCCATTTCATACATAAACAGACAATACAAGCGTTAACATCTTTCATCGAGTCATGCGATAGTAACTTCCATCTTTCCCCATCACTGTTTTTCTTTTGCTCTAGCTTTATCCAAGCCATCTTATCTTTGGTGGTGGAGTGGAATGAATTATATTACATTGTATGTTTAAGAATATATTTGTGTTGTGTGTTTCAGGTTTGTGTGCCGCACACATCATTATACCATTCAGAACTTCAGCCTCTGGTTAGTCTGCTTAGTTATCCATCTAACAGTGAGTATTCCATTTGATGGCTTCAAAAGATTAAATAATCACAATATCAAGTACAGTGAAACCTCTCAAAACCGGACACTCTGTAAACCAGAATTCCCTCAAAACCAGGACAGAACTTAACTTCCCTAAACCGGATCCCTCTATTAATCGGACATTTGTCTTGGTCCCAAGGGTGTCCGGTTTAGAGTGGTTTCACTGTTGTTTGTTATTTTGTCTTCGAAATTTAAGCACTTAATAACAGTGTAAGACATTTTTTTACATTTGTTTTTCTTTACATATATATTTACAAAATTATTTGTGGAAGACATCAACGTAAAAAAAACAATGATGCATAATTTAAAAATTATGAACCAGTCACTTTTTTCCATTCTCATTGTATGCTTGATTCCTGTTAAAATTTATTAACACAATATTTTTTAATGAAGTCAAATCACAGATGTTTGTTTTTGGTACAGATTTGGGTGCAGAAACAATAAGTCACCGTTTGAAACAGATCAGTGATGTGATTTCTCTGGTCTTGAAATCGACCAGTAGAAGCCCACAGATGATGAGTTCACTTACCATGCTCACACTCGAGTTTAAACACTGGATCGACAAAGCATTGTGGCATGTAATGCAGTGTGATAAAAAGGTACTAAGTAAAACAGTTGATTTAATATGTTGTTTATTGTTTACTGCTTATATTTATAGGATATTAAATAAGCTTATTAAATGGCTATTGGAAATAAAGAAAACAAGACATTTTTTTATGATTTAACAACACACTCAACACATTTTATTTACGGTTATATGGCGTCGGATATATGAAGGACAACACAGATATTGAGAGTAGAAACCTGCTGTCGCCACTTCATGGGCTACTCTTTTTGATTAGCAGCATGGGATCTTTTATATCCTCCCGTAGCCAGGATAGCACATACCATGGCCTTTGATGTACCAGTCTTGGTGCACTGGCTGGATTGAGAAATAGCGCAATGATCCCGCTGACGGAGATTGATCCTAAACCGATCGCGCATCAAGCGAGCACTGTACCACTGGGCTTCACCTCGCCCCTGGCTATTGGATGTCAAACATTGATAATTCTAACATTCAGTCTTCAAAGAAAACTCGCTACATGTTTTCATTAGCATCATAAGATGTGCACTTTCTCATAAACAGGACAGCACTTAACATGGGTCTTTGATATTCCAAACATGGAGCACTGGTTGGTAGGAGAAAAACCCTAATGAGATTGAGTCCACTGAGGAGGTTTGATCCCATAACCCACTCAGGCGAGCTTACTACTGATTGAGCTAAATCCCACCCTCTCACCAAAATAAGAATACAAGACACCACTAGAGCACATTGATTTATGTAGCTGTTGTAGCGCACGCCTGTCACAGGCACAGGGACCGGCCTTGGCCGGATCTCTCCGTCTGTGACAGGAAAGGTGTGGGAGAGGGTAAGAGGGGACCGCCTGCGCTATCGGGTTCAAGGGAGAACCAGTAGCCCAGTCAACTTGGAGGCAGGTGCGGTGTTTCCCATTAGCAGCAAGGGATTTTTATATGCTCCATCCCACAGACAGTATAGCACATATCATGGCCTTTAATATACCAATATGGCCCCACCAATGGGGATCGATCCCAGACTGATTTCTTTACCACTGAGCTATGCCCCCCCCCTCCCCCAATCCCAGTATAAAAGAAACTGGATAACATTAATTGTTTTATTTTTTCTTAAAGAAATGAAACTAATTTAGTGTTGCATTTCTTTTATTTTGTAATTTCAGAATGTTGACAATTGTTTAGATGTTATATACCTGTCCAAGTTTTACAACACAGATGTAGAGGTTGTCAAGGTAATGAATATTGGGTTTTATTCAAATAAGGCAGCATAATTTATATTTAGTCTAGGATAGTTATTGTGCTTCATCCGAAATGCATTCTCTTTCTTCTCATTGGAAGATGATATTCAACTGATGAGTTATACTTCTGCTTATTTGTCTTCTTACATTTTCATTTTTATATTATAATTGCCAGAATGGCAGGTTCAAGTAATTTTGTCAGTAGATTAGTTTGAAAGATAAACCATTTGTTAAACTAGTATTAAATATCCTCCACTCAAATCTGTTTTCCACAGAGGAGAGTAAACTAAATTTAGATTTTGTTACCTTTTTATAATAGTGGCGTATAATTATGTTGATGGTATAATTTTCCTTTCACCCTTCCAAGGTCTTAGTTGTGTTTTTCCATTAATCAATTAATGAAATTGATTCAGTGCTTCCACATTTATTTAGACAAATTCATGAATATATTTAAAATGTTTTCAATAGTTGCGAGTTGTTAATATGTGGATTTTGTTTGCGTTGGTATGTCAGTTTTCTTCATTGCTTTAAAAAAAAAAAAAAAAAAAGATTAAACATTAAATTTTATCCATTAGGATAAATGTCACATTAAGATATATTTTAATGTCATAAAAACTGATAAAATACTAAAAGAAAATAATTTTGTGTTTTATTTTAGTCTTCACTGCGAGAAATGGTGCACTGTTTACGAGGGCTGGTTGGAAAGACAAACCTAAAACTTCCAGACATTGAGTACACTGTTTCCAGCAGTATAAAGCCAGACAGAGACAACAGCATGGCCCGTCAGATTCTGGTGGTTTTTCTCTTGCAATCTGTGTCTGGCCTTCACCTTGCAGGGGACATTTTAAGACTGGTACTATAATGACCATATTACCTTTAAACCAATGCAATAATTATATCAATCTGGCTATAAGGCTGCTTTAAAAATGATGAAGTGAATTTATCTGAATATAATAGTAATAATGGCAAACATTATATGTATGGATAATGGAGTTAAATTCCCAGTATAAAATAAAAGTAGGTAGGAAGCATCAGTATCGGGTAAAATTTTATGACACACTTTCTCTAGAGCATATTGCATAATGAATGACAATGTTTTCCCCAGTAACTTAAAAATGCTTTAGATGACCTTGTCCTGAGGTCACGTTTATGAGATAGTGGCATGCACAGACACACAATGAACTGTTTTAGATAACCTTTTCCCGAGGTCACATTTATGAGTTAGTGACATGCACCAACACACAATTAAGTTTTTGATGACCTTGTCCTGAGGTCACATTTATGAAGTAGTGGCATGCACCGACACACAATGAACTGTTTTAGATGACCTTGTCCGGAGGTCACATTTATGAGGTAGTGGCATGCACCGACACACAATGAACAGTTTTAGATGACCTTGTCCTGAGGTCACGTTTATCAGGTATTGCCATGCACCGACATAAAATGAATAATGACACCAAATTTGAAAGTTGTTTTTTGCTGAATTCAGGGATTAAAGGTAGTTAGAGAAACTTTTAACTGAATACAACTGCCTTGTTCTAAATTACCTTAATGTGCACTCTCTCTTGATGAATATTGGCATATTAAAGATCCCTTGCTGCTAATTGAAAAGAATAGCCTATGAAGTGGCGATAGTGTGTTTCCTCTCTCAATATCTGTGTGGTCCTTAACCATATGTTTGATGCCATATAACCATAAATAAAATGTGTTGAGTGCATTGTTAAATAAAACATTTCTTACTTTTGATGAATATTGATCCTTATGAAAGTCGTCTGTTGAAGGATCTAGAGCTGAAGCAATTAAATGGTGGTCAAGTTAAAATACCTTTGCCTTTGCCATGGATAGACTTTTATGAGCTTGGATGGATGCACTATTTCTTGGTAGACACATTTGAAATCCAATTATAGTGATCCACTGAAGAATTCAAGAAAAGCAGAGAAACTTCAGCAAAACTTTAAGACAGTTTAAATATGAAAACTCAACAAACAAATAACTAGATGTACATGTAGCTGAATGATCACTTTGTATATATTTTTTTCTAATATTTCTTTTGATGCTGTCTTCATTGTAATATTTAGTTAACATCATTCAAATACGGTGATTAATGCTTAATAACAAAAACAAAATGAAGTTGTTTTTGACCTTTCAGGTTCTAATAAACCAAATCAATTCCTATTGCCAATAATGTTAATATTTAATATACCCAGGAAGTACAGCAATAAAACGTGTGGCACCTCACATCTAATCTACCTGCAAGAAAATGTGTGTGTGTGTGTGTGTGGAGGGGGGGGGGGGTCACATACCACTTAAGAAATTTAATGAATGCTTTTAATAGCAACTTGTCATTTTGCTGAAAATTGCAGTTCCATTTAAAAGTGTACTTATTTATTGTCAGTGGATAATATTATTTGCACAAATAATCAGTATCACATATTACTACCAGTCACACCCACAGCTGCTTTTACTCCATACATATTTGACGGTGCAGCTCAAACTTTGACATGGAACACTATTCTATTTTTCATTGCAGGCAACATGTAACACCAACAGCAAAGATCATCTGTGTGTGCTGCTTTATGCTCATCAAATATTTAATATTGACATGACCACATGGTCGCCCTACAAGACATCCCGATACATACAGCTGCTGAAAACATTCAGAGAGAAACTTTCATATGAAAATGAAGAGCAAGAAGAATCAGGAATTAAATCTGTACAGAATAACGAAAAAATCTTGATAGAATTAGAAAAGTTATTGTGTACGCCTGCACTGTGTCGGTAATGCATTCCTGCAAAACTTGTCACTTCTGCTGTATTGTAGTGTTTTTAAATAGTTGTAAAGACCATCAAAGGGTGCAACAGTGAAACAGACCATGTAATGAAGGGGTCCATGGAATGTCTTGAAATGGATGGTTGTTACACAAGGTGTCCTTTATATCCGATTTGTTATTCAATTTTGTGAGAACTATTTCAACAGCTGATATTTGTATGTAAAAAGAAAGTATATTTTAATTTTGTGCATTTGTAAGAATGAATTCGATTGGATATTTTCTCAAAAGTGGGATAGTAAAATCGGAATATGCAGTCAATTGGTCAGAAATGGGAATATTCTTTAATTAGTCTTTATTCATACATGAAAGCTGTTCACACACAAAAGCTAGTAAAACTGTTAATTATGCAGAATTTTAATGACGTTACCAATTGGTGATTAGAGCTGGGTGGTATACCATTCGTTATCGACATCATGTCGGTACTGATTTACTGCACTGAGCAAATTTCATAATACTGCAATTTTGTTATCATTTCCCACCTCCATTTTGTAAAGTGCAAACAATAAAAAGAAGATCAGATGAATATCATTCTTTCTCAGAATCGACAAGTATGTACTTCATCAACAAAAAGTATGAAATTAGTGGGAAAGCCTCAGCTTGGGCATGAATTTAAAGCAGAATATACCGAAAATACCCCTCAATGTCGGTATTTTATCAGTACCAAATAGCATACCGTAAATCAAAACAAAAATACCAATATTGATACCAAACCTGAAATTTCATTACTGCCCAGCTCTACTAGTGAATTCTTATTTTTATTGAAAATAAGACAACTGGTTTTTAAAAATTGACATTTAGAATATGAACATCCTTGCTGTGATCCATTTTCCACAGGGTTTCTGGTGGTTTTATGGTCACAAATTTTAAATTTTATTGGCTAAATTAACAAATTGCTCAGAAAATCATCAACAAAATGAAAAAACCCAGTGTATGATTATCTTCTGATTTAAACATTGCACCTGTTATAGTCTTATTGTTGTCTTTCAGGGTTCATACAGATTTCAGTGCTTGAATAAGAGTGGGCATAATGAAAAAAAAAAAAAAGACCCTGAATATGGGAAAACCATCTTGAAAAGTGCCTGAATTGACTATTTCTGCTAATAAATATATAAATTTTTATCTTCCTCAAGTTTATTTTTTCATAATTTAAAAATTTATCAATTGGTATTAATGTTGACAATTTTTATTAGTCTGCGTCATTTTGACACAACAAACATTGTTGGATACAGTTATAAATGTTGAAGAAAAAATAAAGAGACCAAGTGTTACTAATGCAGTGAATGCAAATGGCCTTGAAAATTAATTTTACGGTTAAAAATGCTTGAATGTTGCCTCTCAAATTGTATATGAACCCAGTCTTCTTGAGCCAGCACAAAATCAATGTTAATTCTCGATTCATGTTTGGTGTGGGTCCTTCTAGACAATCACAATTTTTTTTATTCCACATTGTCAACATTTCACAAACCGACTAATGGTAGAGAATCTGTATATATATATTTTTTTTTTATTATTGGTTGATTAGCGAGTAAATTGCGAATTTACTTAAACGTGGTAGAATAATTGGTTCAATGCACCACTTTAATACCAGTAATATCACCATTGTGTGTCTACTGTAAAACTTATTTATAGTGGCTCACCTTGTTGAAGTCTACTGTTGGCTAAAGCAAAAATATGTTTCCTATTTCAGCAAGGTCTACATCTGCTTACATTAGGAAAGGAAAGGAATGTTTGTTTGTTTGCAACATATGATTATTGTACCACATCTCCTTCATTAGAAATTGGTAGGAATAAGCTAATCCTACAAAAAGGGTCTTATATAATATGTACTTTCTCACAAAATAGGACTACAGTTTATTAAGGATTGCCTGTTATTTCTTTTACGTTAATTGGGATATGAAAAAAAAATCATCCCCAAACTGTGTAAATCAATAAAGCCGTTCTCACATAAGTTTGCGGATTATGTTTTTTGTTCATACTCTGATGAATGTAGAAAAGAAATAACAGACATTACTACATAATTAAATTTAAATCATACTTGCTACCATAATAATAACACTAAAGGTTCATTCCTTTATATTGAATTATTTTTGGTCCATAAACAATAATGCTCAGTATGACAACTTGCCCATATAAAATGACGCCATCAGATATGACATTCCATGATGACTTACTTTTTACTTGAATGAAGAAATTAACAATTTCTTGTTACTACGTCTGGACCAATGGGATGATGTTACAGTGTAATAAGCTTAACAGAAATTTAATTATACAGCACTGGTTAGATTGGGATCTGGGATGAGTAGGGATCAGAGTGAAGTAGCATCTCATTTTACACATTTATTTCAGCTAATAATTTGGGCCTTAAAATTTTCCTGAATTTACAATAAAATATTAGTACTTTTTCAATTTCCTTTTTATATAATTGCAGTTTTTCTGTCTCTTTACATGAAACAAATACTTTTACTGAAACTCCCCAGTGTCTCAGCTCTATAATCATTTTTAAAAACACAAAACATACAAAACAAAGGAAAATTTATTTCTCAGTCTATGTTACACTGATCTATATAATAGATGAACAAATTCAGATTCTTTCAGATCTGTACACTATATGAAATTAAATATTTAACCCACCATCATGATGTCTAAGAGTCATATTTTATTTAATGCACATTGATTTTCAAAGACATAACATGATTAACAATGCATGATCAAAAATGAGATCATATATAAATGTATGTTGTTGCCCTGCAATGGCATCCCATAAATCTGAACTACAAAACCATAATACATGATCCGGTCTGTATCTCTACAAAATGCACTTATGATAGTAGACCAACATACCAAGTTTTTATAGCATATTGTTAGATAAATAATAAAAATGTCCAGAGTAAATTTCTTTTACAAATAATTTCAAATCACTGTGAATATGAATTAAGAATGTAGATATCATCAAGATTAAGATTTTAGTATAGTATAGTATAGTATAACATCAATTTATATTGAGTAGAATGCAGAAGTGTAAAACCTCAGATTCTTGCAAAAATTATTCAGATATTCAGGCAAAATGTTCCGAGACCTTTTTACCACGTATTTCCATCAATCTACTCTCAAAATTAGTTGTAATCCATGTGAAAATGCATAATGATTCATTTGCTACCCTATAAGCTGTTTGGTAGGAATGCTAATATGAATAAATGATTTTCAGATTCAGGCATTTTAGTTTAATTCAGGCAAAAGCCAACCTGCCCCTCTACAAAATTGGTTGAGGGTGCCTTTTAGTCCCATGATCATCAAACTGGCTTTTGATCCTGTACCACCAATGGTAAATGAGCATGACAACCACTACTACCTAAACATTTCTATCACTGACAATTAACGATTATTAATTTAATTTCATTTCAACTTACTTTCATATTTATATCCAAACAAGGTTCAAGCACGCTATCTGGGCTGTCTGTCCAGGGTAGCGGGTTAGATGTTATTGTTAGTGGTTAGTGAGAGAGAAGAGAGTGTAGTTGCCTTACTCCTACTCACCGAGTCGTTAAAACTCCCTCTGGGTGGGAACCCTGTACCTACCAGCCTTATGTCTGGTCGCTTAACCACGACACCACTGAGGCCGGTTGTTGTTAATAACATATTATCTGTATACTGCCAGTATACAGTGTAGCAGGTTTTCACCAATCAAAAGGCTAATTATGACACAAAGTTTTGGCTGGACCATTGGTGATAATACTCATGGGAATATAATGGCTAAATGGAGTTCTATTAAAAACTCTTGTTTGGCTGATATCAGATGGCAAGGATGGCAGTAAATTGAGTGAACAGAAATACATACAATACACCAAGAACATTGGAAGTACAAGAAGTCAGGTGTTAAAACAGCGTGAAATTAAAGGGTGCATTCATGTAGGCCCTACCTCAAATCCACAATACCTTTTGATTTGAAAATGTTCACTGAATGACTGCAGTGCATATGCAGGTTGCAATTTTATTTGTTTACTGATCTGTTAAAAATAATATTTCAACTTTAGGAATAAAGTAATTGAGTCTCTTGTCTCCACAGATGTCAAAATTAATTACTTTTAAATTGTAAAACTTAATTCTTAATATAGAGGGTGATCTAATCAGAGTTGCATATACATGTCTCATATCTTGTACTCACTATACGTAAAATATTTTTCAACGAATAACAGTTGTAAACCCTGCAAGAAGTAAATGCAATAAATGTATATAATACAGTGAACTCCTTTGAAAAGGCACCACCTAATTGTCAGCTGTCATTGTTATTATATGTGCGAGGTTACTATAAAACATACAATAAAACTAGCCATTGAACCTTTGGGTCACATATTGCGAACCAGAATATTATTGGTTATACAAAATCAGTTATTTAGGAGATAACCATATGGAGTTTTTAGATTTCCTGGCCTGGTGCTTATAAAACTTTAGAGTCTAGACTCGAGACTCTAATAGAGTCTGAGACGATAATGTCATGACAACACCATACAAATTGTATGTGTGTGACGTCATTAGAGATTGAGTCTGGACTCTAAAAGTTTTATAAGCACGGGCCCTGAGGTGTTATTGTCTATTTGACACTGTAAATGTCATTTCTGACATAAAGTAAACAAATTAAAGATTTGTGGGCATCAAATAGACAATAACACCTTCAAATCGAAAACAACCATATGATTATGTCCATTGTACACGATTCATTTTTCTACAGAACTTTATATTTTGTATTTAAAAAACCCCAACCTGGCTACAATCTAACTGCAGACCCTTGAATTGTCAACTTCACTTGTTCCAAATGCTAATGACTTCACTTTCTAACATCATCATTAACTTTCTGGGTGTTATTTTTATATTATCCCGGAAAAAAGAATGTAATTAACCAATCACAATACAGAATACACTCACAGTCAGTTTACAATGTTAAATGTGTTATTATTTCTTCTCATATCCTACAATTCCAAGTGATGCCCTTTCAATGAAGTTCAGTATATGTAGTAAAAAAAAAAATGGTAATGAAAGAACATCAGTACGATACCTGTATAGGTTAAAGTAACAATAGGTTATTTTTACAATAGTAATAATAAAAGAAGTACCAGTAAGCACTGCTAATGTGTACTATTATATCCACTTTCCCATCAAAATATAAATAAATAATAAAAATGGGAGCCCATAAGCTTATAGTGTCATTAAACAAAATAAATTAACTTACGACAAAAGTTTAATCATTTGCTTGAGTTATGTATTTATGTATCTAAGACTGAAATAAACTAAATATTTACATCCATTATGCATGTAAAACATTTAGAAAACAAAAAAGAGAAGAAAAAAAACAAAGCTGGTAAAAAGGCACAGATATGTTGAAATGGAAGTTGTGCATCAAATTGGAGTTGTCAGTTGTAAAAATAAACGTTTGAAAATATGCTAATCGAGTCCTAGTGACCCAACTATAGAACAAATAAAC
The DNA here is from genome assembly GCA_016106625.1 of Dracogyra subfuscus. NCBI lineage: Eukaryota > Metazoa > Mollusca > Gastropoda > Neomphalida > Peltospiridae > Dracogyra > Dracogyra subfuscus. The sequence continues at coordinate 21,729 of JAECMU010059527.1, forward strand.
AGCTACTAAAATGAATGGAAATGATAAACTGCACCACAAATAAGACTTGTCTATTCTGAAACTACTTCCATAACAATGCATTGCTTTTGATATATATATATTTTAGTGCTTTCCATACAAAACTCCCTGTAAAAAATGTTTGTTATGCATTGTAACTACATGTATTAAAGCGACTATCCTGAGCTTGTTACCATTGTAACATGCTTTCTACCAAAAATAATCTCTGAACGACTATAATTACATATTAAATATATTTTTGTGTCTGTATGTACAGTGTTTCCAATTGTCTTAACATTTGTAAGTAACCCAAACTAGATTTGTTTTTCCAATATTTTGTACATAATATAACAAAATATATTTGAAAATAAAATGAAGTTTTTCCTAGTATAAACAATATTAGGATGATCAGCAACACATTTAATATACAGCCACTGATATTTTAGGCAGAAAAATGTTTAACATGTAATTACAGTTGTTAAAAGTCTGTTAGTTGCCAGCATTGTAACAACTACAGCAAACTGAGGACACTTCCTTTAATGAAAATACCACTATAAAATCTATAAAAATAAGTCATTGCTTTTGGTGAGTCTTTCTTTGTCTTTCTGTTCAAGTCTTCCTGCCTCAACAGTCGAATACGTCGGAAGTCCATGAGGCATCTCCAACATAAGAGCTTCGTCATCAAGAATACGATCAGCTTCAGCTAAAAAAAAAAATATATACTTTTGATCATGTCCATATATTTCACTTCCTAGATTGTTTTTTTGTTTTCTATTTAGAAGTGCAATGTTTAGATAAAGACTGAATATCTGCCTGTTGTAACATATAGATGTATTGTCAGTGGTGGATCCAGAATTCCATTTAGGGGGTCCCCAATGACATGAGATGGAATGCCAGGGGAACTTTGGGGGAGGTATGGAGGGGAATCACGGTCACAAACTTGAGGGGATCCACCCCACCCCCCATCCACATGTAGATCATTATCATCTCCAGCATATGTTGAAGATCACTTTTGAGACTGGTAATTGGCAGTTCCGAGGTCATGACCCAAGTTATAATAAACTGATGATGTCCTTAATTAAGAACATCATTTGTCTATGGCATCACTGACATATAGATTGTCAATCTAATGTTTAGGGTTTTCCTGTTAAACTATATTTAAGCGGGCAGCATAGCCTAGTGCCTGCCTGATGCACGGTCGGTCTAGGATCGATCCCCATCAGCTAACCACTAGGGGGTTTTCTCGACATAACCATATGTCCGACGCCGATATAACCGTAATTATAATGTGTTGAGTGCGTCGTTAAACAAACAAACAAAAAAACACCTATATTTATGAGTGTATATAAATATAATAATACATTCTTAAGGGTACTCATGCATTATTCTGTTTCACAGATGGTTCATATTTTAATTACATCATTATACTGCCTTGATAACAAATAAGGGGTACTGCGCTTACTTGATGCACGGTCGGTTTGGGATAGATCCTCATCAGTGGGCCCATTGTGATTTCTCGCTTCAGCCAGTGCACCACAACTGATACATCAAAAGGCTGTGGTATGTGCTATCCTGTCTATGGGATGGTGAATATAAAAGATCCCTTGCTGCTAATTGAAAAAGAGTAGCCCATGAAGTGGCGACAGCGGGTTTCCTCTTAATATCTGTGTGGTCCTTAACCATATGTCTGATTCCATATAACTATAAATAAAATGTGTTGAGTGCATCATTAAATAAAACATTTCCTTCCTAGATAACAAATATTAAATGCTACTACCTATTACAAGTCTTACCTCGGATTCTTAACATCTTATTGCCATAAGCCAAGTCGTATTGGTAACCAAAGATAAATGTCAACGGTAGAAGTGGAATTATGGCACCTCGTCTGTGACGGGCTCTGCAGTAAACCAGAGAAAAAAAACACTGAGATTCACATATACAGTTAAAGATTAAATTTTATAATAAAGTAAAATTAAAACCAGACAAGAAAATATTTTGCCAAGTAGCAGTCTAACACCAGAAGATGACATTACATATGTTTTCATTTCCAATAATAGCCATCTCAGTTTTACACAAATTATTGAAAATCGGGTATTAAAATGCTTTTTAGCTGAAAGGAAAAAAGAGCCGAGAGTTGTTTCTCTTGATTAGTGACTCAATTCATATTCTCTTGAATTATTATATAAAATGAATTTCCAAATACAAGGCGTCCTCGTTTTCGGATAAAGTTTGGAACCTTTAGCATACATGTGTTGTAAGACACTGTAGCACTTACATGAAATCAACCAAATGTAAGAATACCACCTTTTACTAATTGAAAACGCTACCCCTGCACAGGCATTATAGAAAACAAAACAAATTACCCTATGATACACAAGACGGCAGTTATTGCATAGAACGAGCCAAACCACATGAACATGTCACGAGCACGTCCCATCTGCATAGCCATCATCTTCTCACGCATCTGATTCTGCATCTGAATTTGACGTTCAAGCTGGAGAAAAAAACCCACCAAAAAACATTAAGAATTATTGTTAAAGAAATAAAAAAGAATATTTGTTTAACAATACCTCAGCACATTTTAACTGTATAGCAATTTGGTGTCTAATATGATTGTGGGTTGGTTTTTTAACTTGTTTGGGAGTGGGACGTAGAGATCAAGCCACAGAGGGAGAGATACAGACAGACAGAGAGAGAGAAAAGAAAGAGAAAAAAGAAAGAGAGACACCGTGGGGGTAGAAGGGGAGAGTGAAACACAAAGTGGGAGAGAAACCTGCTACCTCTACCACTGAGCATGGAGTATATTTAGGAGATAACCATGTAGTTTTTAGATTTGTGGGTGTTATTGTCTATTTGATCCCGCAAATGTCATTTCTGACCGAAGGCGTTAGCCTTAGGTAAAAAATGAAACATTTGCGGGAATCAAATAGACAATAACACCTGCAAACCTAAAAACTCCATATGGTTATGTCCATTGTAAACTGAATCATTTTTCTACAGAATTAACTGTATATTTGGCATTTCTTGAAAAAATTCCTGGCTACAATCTAACTGTAGACCCTTGAATCGTCAACTTCGCCTGTTCCAATTGCTAATGACGTCACTTTATAATGACGTCATTAGCTTTCCGGGTGTTATTGTCTATTAAAAGTATTTGATCCCGGAAAAAGAATGTAATTAACCAATCAAAATACAGAACACACCCCAGTCAGTTTACAATTCAAGTCAAATCAACTTTCAGTACAGTAAGTGAACAACCATATGAAACCAAAATATAACTCACCTGAACCTGTTGTACTTGCAGCATGAAATCTTGTTGTTTTTTCATGTTTTCATCCATTGCTTTTCCAATAATGCTCCCCATTGTTCTGTTATGTTAAGACTGCCGTGCAATGCTCAAGACTATGTTCCTGCCATTAAAAACACCGTAACTGAATAACATTTAAAAACAGCTGCTTTTAAAATCAAGAAAGTATTATTATGGCATAGTAGTAATAGTAGTTAATTTGACATGCAATCAGTTTAATCTCAGCATTTACATTAATAGGCCTCTAAGAATTGAAAATTTGTATAAACCTGCATTATGCAAAAACAAGTTGAGATAACCCATTTCATGTTTGCATAATTCATCTAAATTAAAGTGCAAATGAAAATTTGGCTATGCAAAATCTGGCTTATGTGAAAGACTTGCAAATGAAACCACAGTCAAACCTGTCTTAAGCGGTCACATATGGGAATAAAGTGACCGCTTAAGACAGGTTGCCAAATATACATTCTTTAAAATGTATGTTGTTTCTCTTTTTTTAACATCTATATTGCTAATTAATGAATGTATGCCCCACAGCTAACTATAAATCAACTTTCGACATGTCGCCTTCTTCACAAATAATGAATACCTGGAATTATCTGAATGTATTAATTTAACCCTTCTCCACAAGTTTGTTTTCTTTTTCCATTTAATTATTTAATTACTACTTCATGCCAGATTAGTGTCATAGTAAGTGAATAGACAAATGAAAACTGGCCTACCCAGAGGTAATTAGATGCATCCCAGAGTCATATTATTTGTTTAACTGATACACAATACAGGGGTGGCAAATGCCAGCTGCTGCCCCAATATTTCAGCTTTTTTTTTAACAGTACAATACTACTACTACATACTCGTACACATTTTAGTGTTCTTTCTGTTTGATATTCGGACATTATTGCCACATAGTAGATATCTCTGAAAATGTTTCAAGCAGGAACAACCAGGCAGCACCTGCTGTAATAAGAGGAGGACACCCAGGCAGCACCAGCCGTAATAAGAGGAGGACACCCAGGCAGCACCAGCCGTAATAAGAGGAAGACACCCAGGCAGCACCAGCCG
>JAECMU010059529.1:8930-33920 GCA_016106625.1 Dracogyra subfuscus
GTTCAAGTTGCACATTCACAAACTATTACATTCACATGTGCTGGATAAAAGTTATGAAATATGTTTGCAAAAGATAATCATTAAACAAATGTGTTTGCATGTGAATGTGCATTTAGTAATAGTAAAAGAAGAAACCAAGTACCGCTACATGTGCATGCAACCCTTGCACAGAATGAAAAACAAATCTAAATGTGTCTGTCCACTGATAGGGATCGATCCTAGAACCCACTGCACCTCAAACAAAAGCTTTACCGAAATTAAAGTTTGATTCGTTTAATGTCACCAACTAGAACACAACTATTTATAAATCATCTGCTACTGGATGTCAGACATTTGGTAATTTTGACTCATAGACCTGGAAAGGAAGCCTGCATTTATATGCACTATCCCAAAGACATGATAGCACATACCACAGCCTCTGATATGCCAGTCATGGCGTACTAGCTAGAAATAGCCCAATAAGCCTACAGACAGGGATCGATCCTAGACTGACTGCATATCAGGCAAGCACTTTTCCACTGAGTTAAGCTCAGTGTACCAATGAGCCACATACCATATGCATTGCTGACACCACAGTAACAGTGGCCGTGTTATAAACAAAATACCAGTACATCCCACATCTCGCCTGCCTGTATCAGCCACAGCCATCTATAACTCACAGCTGTATGCAAAATTGTATAGATTGCGGAGGAATTGTTGAGAAAAACATCGCTAAATTTATTGTTTATGCCTTATAATTTACGACAAAGGAAAAATATGAACCATGAAAGTTTCATCAAGATAGTTTGACAATAAGTATCAGTTTACAAACCGTACTTTTAGCACAGCACAAAAGAACTATTTTCACCTCTTTTCATCACTGTATAATATATATATACTTTGCTTACTAAGCATAAGATATAAGATGATTTTTTTTTTTTACTACCAGTATACACATCCCATTAAAGTTTTGAAAATCAAGATTTGTATCACAGAAACATGATTCTGGCCAGTATTATGTGTCTACTTGCATACTGTCAAGGGTCATTTATTTTTCATATGCATTACCTAACTTGACATTTGATCATGTGTAAATAGATTTTAATTGCTTTAGTTAAACAAAATGTAATTTGCACATTTAGTTTTTTAGAGAAATTTAAGTGATACCAAAAATATTTTGAATATTAAAGATTAAAAAAAAAATCCTATTAGCTTTTTAAGTTTAAACAAAATTGCTAAAAACTAAATATATTTAATACACAACTCGAATTCAAACATTATGGTACATTTGTATTACACTATACTTTTATGTATGTTAATGGACAAATAAACAGGGCCTAATTCACTAAATGTTTGCAACTTTGCGATCTCATAGTGCAATGTTAAAAGACTTGCAAAGAGGATGCTTTGTTGTCTAGCAGAGCCTACGAGACCTTTGTGAATTAGGCTCCTGATGTACACCATAAGAATATCTGTATATTCAATAAAATATTTACAGTGTTAAACCTTGTCTGCTGTTACGTCTGTGTGTTGTTATTAATTCATCTTGAACAATTACTGACACAGATAGCTCACTATGGTGTGTGAAATAGCGAGAGTGATATTCTTTTAATGAAACAGACTGTAATAAATGGCAGAGACCTACCTACACTCGCACAATTGCTGAGATTTTAATAATTAATCATCACCCAGCTCAACCGACAACCAGTCGTCTTTGAAAATCAATACAAACCTGCAGAACCTGTACACACACAAACCAGTACTTTTACCATAAACAATGATATATTAACATGCACATTATATATAGACCATTCTGATAGTGTTAGAATATCCGGCATTTATCCTGAATTTATCCCTGTCCGATGGCATTGGCATGATTTAATCAATAATGGGATGGGAGTGAGGTTTAGACTATTGAATGATACGGTTAAATTAATTTATCACAAGAGAATTACAAAAAATATTTACACATCAATTTTAGGAATTTTCAGTGCAATTTGCTTTTGGGAAGCGGCCTATAGATGTTTGATACTGTAGAATGCCTGAATAAAAAAATAAAAAGAACCCTTAAAATGTCTTAAGATGCACTAAATAGACTGGATAGAGGAGTGCCTCTTTAGTGGGATAACTTGTTCCCACTCCTTTTGTAAATATATAGTATATATAATATAATATGTTTTCAATAAAAAAATAGACTGGTACTTTTTTCTATAATTATTATAGTGTTAAAGTAGTAATGTAATATAATACAAAATATTAAAGGTTTAAAGCTACTCTTTTTTAAAATGTAATTCTATTATCTACTGGATAAAAAAGGTGTCATAGAAAAGAGAAAATAATTTTTAAAACGCCCCAGATATTTGCTAATAATTCTGATAAAATAAAAATATAGTAATACATTTATAGCCTGAAATATTTGTAAATTATGCAAATTTAAAATGTTCACATCCAAATTGGTGTTACTGTTTTCATGGGTTTAAAAAAAAAAAATTAGTAAAGTTTTATTCTATTATGTAGTATTCATCTGATATTATTGTGTTTGAGAATGTATTTAACTGTTAATATAGTTGAGACAAAGTTCCTTTCACCTTTCCTAGAAAAAACTATTTGAGGACAGACTCATGTTATCTGGAATCTGAAGTACGGAGCCAGCACACTATTAACATTTCACTGTGTTTTTCAGTTATTTGTCTTCATAATTTATAACCATTGGGAACAACATTGCAGATTAGAGTTGATTTCATGCTGTACCTATATCCAACAGTAGAATGTGTTCATAAAAATTAGATTTTGAACAAACAAACAAAAAGAAAAGAAAAGAAAAACCAACTGGTGCAGTTATGAAGGAAGGTATATGGGAAAGGGTTCCCCATCCGTACCTATCTATATTAAAAGTCTCTAAAGACTAACCATAACCCTAAAACTAACCTTAATCACTGAAAGGGGTGTACAGGTCAAACTCATACTGGTACATGTATGTACCTGCATTTTGATGACATATATTAATTGTCAGATAAAGATAAAGTTTAATTGCACTTGAATAATTAATAAACAATTATTAAATCGAAGGTAATTATTTGAAGTAAACGCCTTAAATTTATTGAGGATTTTTTTCTTTTTTTATTAAGTTTGTATTAATTTAAAATATGAAAAAAATATCTTCAAATACATTTTAATAACATAGATATTATTTATATTTTTGTAAAGATGCATTCACATTGATATGCCAATTGATTATTGTTTAACTTTATTGTACATAATATTATTATTGGGTGGGTTTTTTTTTTAACTTTTAAAATTAAAAAAACCAAAACACTGTGCTTACCAAAAAAAACCTCAACAAAATATTGTAATGTGTTTTAAATAAATAAGTGTGTTAAAAATCAAGTCAAAATTTATAAAGGCCAATCTGACAGATGAAGAGTTTAAACATCCAGACAATAGGAAAAAGATTAACATTTGGGGACAAAAAAATTGCAATACATAAAGGAAAGAAATTGATAAAAAAAAAACACCCCAACTTAGATGTTCTGAACCTGCCATGTTAATTTGTACTGCAACAAATAAATTGTTCAGATAAATCACTAACATTAAATAAAAAAGAACCATCAACATACTTCCGATTTCCAAAATGATTATACATAAAATTAAAAAAAAAAAAATCCTATTTCAGATTAGCTAAATCTCTACTAATATGAACTAGGTGTATAGCTAAATCCTGATATAAAAAGAATATAATATTAGGAAGATTATCATTATCAAAGAAAAGGTAAAAATTTTATTTCAGATTCCTAACTTTTGTCACAAAAAAGAAAAGAAAAGGAAAGAAAAGTAAAAAAAATAAACCATTCAGGGCTTTTGATGTCGGAATGGGACTGATTGATTGAGCTTTGGCCTAGGGCTCACTTTTCTCTTTCTTAGTTTATGACGATTAAAAACAAATCTTAACATAAGATTACCCAATAAACACCTAAGTAGCAACTACTATTCAAAATACTACATATAGCTGGACTGATACATTTTAAAAAGAGAAAAAAGAAAGATTTTTTTTTTATTAGAATAAAATAAACAGTACAAATTATGCAAATTAAATTAAGTATATTTATAGCTTAGAATCTAACTCTTTTATAAAATAACATGAATAAAAAAATTAAGAAAGAATAAAACCAGTTTCAAATTCCTCTGATTCTCTGGTGAAAACCCACCTCTCCAGAGAAGTACAAAAATACCGTTATAATGTTCTATAAACCACTAAGATATCAACATTTCTAGACGGAAAGCAAATTTGTTGATAAAATACACATAAACCAGCTTTGTTTGAGTTTTAATTAAGGCAGCAGGGGCTCTGCTTAGGAGGAGAACTCACCTAGATCAAGAGCTTGGCAGGCTGGTGACAGCAAAGCAATCCATAGCAGTAGAATCCAGAGTGGTTTCCTGCGAACCTTCACCATGGAAGCACACCACTCACACGAAAAAGTATCCATAACTCCCATAATGTAATCTCTATCACATATAGGAAAAGAGAGAAAAAACCAAAACAAAAAGAAAAACTATCACTGTACAGCAGTAAACACACCACCAACTTCCATGAACGCCGCAATGAGATTATAACACTCTGCTAGTAGTAGTAGTAGCAGCAGCGTACACTGCGATCGTGGTCGGTCAGCGTTGTCAGATCAGCCATGGTAACATCCACGCGTTATTCTCTCTCTCATAGTTCAGCCTCTGTCGGGCTCTGCGAACAGATAACAAATGCTTTCAATATAAGGATCATTATGGAAGAGAGGTCAGGTCCATTTCTCGGCAGGGAGGACAGGCTGATTATTGGCTTTCACAGTGGGTAGTGAGCAGCGGCTTTCATACGGGATCACCCCTCCCAGGCGTGCGATTGCTCCCAGCTTCTCACTCTCTCACTCATTCATGTCAGTCGTGCTTCGCACCTATTTTGTGGCCGACCTATTGTGACTAGAAGAAGAAAGGCAAGGGAAGATACTGGGTCTTGGGGATTAATCGCGGGCTATCTCTATAGCTGTCTTGATGGCTCGAAGGAACTTACGTATCATTTTATAAAACAGTTACTGCTTTTATATATGCTTACAGGGCCATGATTATGCATTACTAGAAAATATACAAATCAGATGACAGGAAGAAGTTTGTTTTGTTTAACAACATCACTAAAGCCCATTGATTTGTTAATGGTCATTTTGACACAGTCATAGAGAGGAAACCTGTAAAAAAAATTCATTAGTAACAAGGGGTCTTTTATATGCACCATCCCACAGATAGAATAGCACATACCACAGCCTTTGATATACCAGTCATGGTGTACTGGCTAGAACAAGAAATAGCCCAATTGGCCCACCGATGGGGATCGATCCCAAACTGATTGCACATCAAGCAAGTGTTTTACCACTGGGTAACGTTCCACCCCCAGATGATTGGATCGAGAAAAGGAATGGATGGACACCTCAGCACATGAATACTCTGACCATTAGGTGTCAAATAATAGTAAATATATAAATTAATTGATTATAAAAATCAATATAAAAATTCTAAAGTAAAATTAAAATTCAGTGTCAAGTGACAAATATATATAAATAGATAAAAAATTAATAACAAGAATTTTAACCAATGGTTCTTAGATCAAGTAAAGGAACTACATGAATATAATTTTTCTTTTTTTTTAATTGAAACAATTAGTGTATAACATATATATCCGTAGCAATTATTTATTATTAAATTTTTTATAAATTAAATTTTCTCCTAAATAATTTACTAGAAAACTCAAACATACTTCACAACATATAAAATATATTTCTAAAGATCTTCAGTAATTGAAAATTAACATCATTTTTTTGTTTTGTTTGAAAAAAAAAATGCTTTTAATTATAACAATGCTATGAGAAAAATATGAATGTATTACCTGCAATAATTCTTGAAATAACAAGCATCTCTGTCAAGACTAAATCTGAAATGGAGAACAAGAAAAATAATCTTAAAGAGTGAGAAATGCATGTAACAAGCTGGGTATATAATGAAAGGAGTTAAATATTTATGAAGGTTTCTCACTGTGTGAGCCTGTGACTGGCTGGATGTGTGAGTGTGTACTATAAAGGTTACACCGATACATACAGCCAATTTCATGATAGCTTGAATAGACCACCGACAGTGGCTCCATGCATGTAGGTGATAATATTGTCGGAATATGATTAATAATATTTACCTTTTATTTACATTACAAGAAAGGTCACTCGTGTTCAGCATTTCAACCTGCCTCGTAATCTTGAACAAATATGGGTCATTGTTCAATCTCCATGTTAAACTTACAGGTGTGGCAATGACAAACTGAATGATACGGATTTGTGTTTCAACAGTAAACAAACCTTTTTTGAGTTTAGAAAAAAAGAATGAGGATTTATTACTTAAATGTATATACAGTGAAACCGTCTAAACCGGATCACATGGGGGACCTAATATTTATCTCATTTACAAAGGATCACGTGTTAAGAGGGATACATTCTAGAATTTAGAAAATTTGAGACCACTGAACGTGACTGGTTTTGTCAGGATTCTGACTTGTTCAGGGTCTGGTTTAGCCAGGTTTCACTGTGTGTATCTATACAATAATAATAAATTTTGAACCGTCAAGTGTAAAATTAAAAATTAAATTCTTCAGTTACAAAATTATACAAATGTCCCTTAAAGTCACCTCAGAATGGAGATGTGTTTGACAAAAAGTCAAACCTGCTACCAAAAAAAAGTATAAAAAGGAGCACTTCAGATTGCAGACTGCTTAATACAAGCCAGTTAATATTGTGTACTATATTAAATGGTTTTAAAAACACAAAAAAAGACTGCTTAACAGAGATGGTTATTTGAGCAGGTTTGGTTCTTCTATGAATTCCCTCAATAATCTGATCAAAACTAGAACATGTTACTGTTTCACCATGCAACATGAATATCCTAAGGTATGATATCAAAGACATATGCAAAATTGTAATTCTAGTGCTTATATAACACATAAGTGATTTCTTTCAAAGTTTTCACATCTCTAAGTCTCTGTTTTCAACCAGTCTGATAGTAGATACTGAAACAAGATATATATCATATCAAGAGGGGGGAAAAACCTTAACTAAGTATGACCCATTTTATTTTATATAAGAGAGGATTTGATAAAGGCTGTTAAAAAGGCTTGTGGCTATTTAACCTGTGCTGGGTGAGGCCCATAAACAGTTGTATCATGATCTCTTTGTGTTTAGTTTGAGACCACCTCCAACATAATTCCTCTGCTTTATCCACAGAACCCCCACATCACTCTAATCTGATCCACCCACCCCCTCCCCACCCACATCCTTATACCAATCTTTGTCTCCATCAGATGACAGGGTAGGACGTGGCCCAATGGTAAAGTGCTCGCTTGATGTCCAGGGTTGGTCTAAGATTGATCATCATTTGTGGACCCATTGAGCAATTTCTCATTCCAGCCTGTTCTCCCCAATTGGTGTAACAAAGACCATGGTATATACTATCCTGTCTGTAGGACAATGCAAATAAAAGATCACTAGCTGCTAATTAATTGAAAAGAGTAGTCCATGTTGTGCCAGCAGCAAGTTTCTTCTCTGATTTTTAACCAAATGTCTGATGTCATATGACCAGAGTTAAAATGTGTTGAGTTTGTCAATAACTAAAACATGTTTATCATTTTTTCTTTCCATCAGAAGCTGGATCAGGACATAGCCCAGTAGTAGAGTACTCACTTGATGTATGGTCAGTCTAGAACCTAAATCCATTATTCATGGTGTTCCACAAGGTTCCATACTTCTCTTTATACTGTCCATAAATGATCTTCCACTATACATTGAACACTGTACCACAAGTATGTATGCAGATGATTCAACAATGTTCATGTCAGGGAAAACTGTTACCCAAATTCAAGATAAAATACAGCAAGATCTGAATAGTGTAGAAAAATGGTGTTGCTATAATAAAATGTTCATAAACACAAAAAAGACCAAATATATGACTACCGTATATAGGAAAAAGACAAAAAATTACAATCCAAAATGATATTTCTCTTATAATAAATTCAGAACGTCTGCAACACACTGATTGTGAAAAACTTTTAGGAATTAAAGTTGATAATAATTTAAAATGGACAAATCATGTTAAACATGTCTGTTCCTTGATCTCTAAACGTCTGTATCTTTTATAAAAAATCATTAGGTATTTAAATTTAGATGAAAGAAAACTTTTCAACAATGAGTATATTTTACCACCCATCGATTACTGCTGTGTAATTTGGTGAAACTCTAATCAGAATGGATTAGAACTTTTACTAAAACTGCAAAAGAGAGCTGCAAGGTGTAGGTGTAGATCCTATTACTCCATCTTCCCCACTATTTAAACAATTAAAATGAATGAATGAATCCACTATCTCAAATGTTTACAAATTTATAAATGTTTATACAATGAAGCCCCAAACTATCTTTCAAACTTATTAATATATGTTGGAAAAAACAAATCCCTACAACCTTCGAAATGCAGAGGATAGAAATCTATTAATTCTCAAACCTAAAATGTCTTTAGTTAAACATGCTTTCAGTTACTCTGGACCAGTACTTTGGAATCAATTACCTAAAGCTATCCGATCACCACCAAATACTGATGTTTTTAAATATAGACTCAAGAAATATTTTCTAAAAATATATCATTTGTGCATATGTTTATTGCTATATATGTATTTTCTATTCATAAATGTATGTATTGTATTTCTGTATTGTTTGTACCTGAGGGCCTCAGGGAAGATTAGCTTTTGCTAACTGTGTTACCTTCACTAAACAAAGAATTTATGATTATTATTATTATTATTATTATTATTATTATTATTATAGAATGAATCCCCATTGTTGGGCCCATTGGGCTATGTGATGGGTTGTAGGAGTGATCACCACTGGTATAAACCCATTGGGTTTTTACCCATTCAAACCAGTGCCCCACAATTAACTAACAAATCAAAGGCCATAGTATATGTTACACACAGTATTATAAAACATCTCTTGCTGTAATAAGGTACAATGTCAATACCATTTCCAAGTTCAATATATTCATATTACTTATTCTATCATTAAACATATTTTATAAAAAATTGTTTAAATGAAGAAAATGCAAGTAATTCATGTTTAGTTTTAAATGTGCTGATTCAAGGGTTTAGAATATTTGATTACAGATAAAACTTGAACAACAATAAATTAAATATTTCAAATGGGTTTTTGATTGCTTTTTCATTGAATCCAAACCTTTCTTTGATACACAATAGCGAATGTGCATTTTTGTGCTAGGGTATCATTAAACATTCATTCATTCTGAATTTGACCTCAGACCTCTGTGTTAAGCAGGTATCCCAAACAGCTGAGGTATGTACCCATGACAGTTGATATCAGAACACATATTAAAATGCAATGAATGAAATAGACTAGCATTATGTCATTTGAAATGTGTCATTGTATCCTTTTAAGAGAGTCAAGTGAAAACAGGTTTCACAATATACTTGTACCACATGATACCGTCACTGTAACTTCAAGCAACCCACCCAAACGGTGACAAAGCTAAATTAGTCATATTTTGATGACCACAGACCAAATTGAAACCGACCTCAGAAGGAAGCGTGCCGCATACAAAATTACCACAGTCGTGAAAGAATTTCTAGAATGCCTTTGTGAACAATTATACTTCATGCTTTGTTCATCAGAAGTCGACTTTTGGCGAGGCATGGGAGTTACGTTTCCTGGCTCGTTTGTAACTGGTGTCAATCCTCACACTAATAGTTTACTTTGACCAGTCAAGTGTGCGACATGAAACCAAAGCCCAGCGCTTTATGGAGCAATCTACAGTCCAGTGTCTTAGTTACACACTCACAATGAATGACAGCACACTTGTAGATATACACCCTGTAACACATTCATCTACCCAAGATGAGAGGCGAACTTACAGATACACCCTGTAACACACACATCTCGATTACTCCTACAGACAATGCGGATCTCCAGAAACTAAAGATTTAACTTTTGCTCTGTCAGATTAATGAATGAAACATATATCAACATGATCACTTGAAGCATCTTTTAATTCACTAGAAGGAAGGTGGGGGTGGGGAAAGTATGTGACCATGGCTTTAGATTGCATTAAAGACGAGGCAATTAACGTTGTGCCCAAAATACAGATGCCCAAAATAATCATGCCCAAATTAAGTATAAACCTACTGACCTCAAAATATCTCACTTCAAAACCACTGAAATATTAAGTTTATTTTCATTAAAACAGCTAGAAATGCATTTCTGAATATTGACAACTCTTCAGTAGCTGTTAATAATGATAGTACTGACCTAAAATGACCTTTCTATACTTAGACAAAAAAATCCCCGTTATGCCCAAATTAGTGAGATCTAAAGCCCTGGTGATGATTGTTAAACATACAGTCTCACTCTGTGATAATACTAGTACCAGCCTTAGTGGTGCAGTGGTTAAGCTATCAGATATAAAGCTGGTAGGTACTGGGTTCACATCTCAGAACTGGCTTCCACAAAGGTCAAGCTAACAAGTCAGTGGGCAGGTGTAAAACCACTACACTGACTTCTCTCTCACTGACCACCATCGGTCTACAGGCTGGTAGGTACTGGGTTCAGATCCCAGTCGAAGCATGGGATTATTAATCCAGATACCAATTACAAACCCTGAGTGAGTGCTCCGCAAGACTCAACGGGTAGGTGTAAACCACTTGTATCAACCAGTGATCCATAACTGGTTCAACAAAGGCCATGGCTTGTGCTATCCTGCCTGTGGGAAGCACAAATAAAAGATCCCTTGCTGTTAATCGGAAAGAGTAGCCCATGAAGTGGCGACAGCGGGTTTCCCCTCAAAATCTGTGTGGTCCTTAACCATGTGTCTGACGCCATATAACCGTAAATAAAATGTGTTGAGTGCGTCGTTAAATAAAAAACTTCTTTCTTTCTCTCACTAACCACTAACAAGTAACCACTAACCCACTATCTTGAACAGACAGCCCAGATAGCTGAGATTTGTGTCCAGAATACATTATTGAACCTCGCTCTATGAGTGATCAGTCTGGGATCAATCCCTGTCGGCAGGTCCTATTTCTCGTTCCAGCCAGTGCACTACGACTAGTATATCAAAGGCTGTGGTATGTACTATCCTGTCTGTGGGATGGTGCATATAACAGAACCCTTGCTGCTAGTTGAAAACAATAGCCCATGAAATAGCGACAGCAGGTTTCTCTCTCAATATCTGTGTGATCGATCCTTAACCATATGTCTGATATAACCATAAATAAAATGTGCTGAGTGCATCATTAAATAAAACATTTCTTTCTTCTTTTTTGGGGGAAATACCGGAAAGCACAAAAATATAATGAATGAATGAAATGAAATAAGACCAGTAGGTGGATATAAAGACCAAGTCCAGTTTGGGCTACTTAATTACAGTGAAACCCCTCTAAACCGGACATCCTCAGAACCAAGTAAAAAGTCTGGTTTTATGAGGTACCCGGTTTAGAGAGGTTCTCTTCTGTACAGATATTTAAAAAGGGGGCACGAAAAAAAAGTCCAGTTTTGAGGGAATTCTGGTTTATAGAGGGTCCGGTTTTGAGTGAATTCCAGTTTACAGAGGGTCCAGTTTTGAGAGGTTTCACTGTACAAACATTACAAGATGATCAGAAGCACATAGAATATACAGACACTGATATTCTAAACAAGCATCTGTATTTAATATCTAATTTTAGTCATTAAAAAAATTGTATTAGTCAGAAAAATCTTTCAATTCAGGGCAGTCTCATTTAACAAAACAAACATTTAAACTCTAAATACTGCCTATAGGTATAGCCATAGGATCAGGTTATAGACAAGATCAACTTGTTTTCAAACAGGAATAACACGGAAGTTGAGACTGAATGTCCTGTACATGACAACCGGCCCACTACAAAGGACTCTGTGTGACAGAAGGTGGGTAGTCACGGGATGGTGACGGGGCATACAGGGAGGATCAAATGCAGACAATAGACGGGGTCCTGCTTTAATTTATAAAGAAGAAATGGGTCATAAAGGACAACCAAATAAAGCCCGTCTTTGTTTTGTCTACAAATGAGTTGCACGAGCTGCAACATAAATTATCTGCTTTTTCCGTCATCAGGTTGTCAAACATTTCATTCACAGCACACGTCAGTTGGAAAAGAAAAGAATAATGCTTGTTTAACAACACCTCAGAACATTTTCTACTTCAACATATGATAATTCAGACACTATAGGTAAAGACAATGAAGAAAAAAAAACCACCCTAACAAAATCTGTTGTCCTTATTATGGCAACCATTATAACATATACAGATGGAAATAAATAAAGGAACATGTGGTATTTAAGACCAACCGGCCTTGGTGGCTTTGTGGTTATAAGCCATCAGATATACGGCTGATAGGTACTGGGTTCACAGCCCACTATCGGCTCTCATCCAGAGCACCCATTGGGCTATCTTTTTGTTGCAGCCAGTGCTCCACAACTGGTATAACAAAGGCAGGGATCTGGATCCACAAAACATTTCGTCAAATTCTATATTAAACTTTAAAAATTGCAGAAACTCAGCTATTTTGTAATAAAATATCAATTATTATATGGAATTATTTCACCAAATTAAAATAGAATTCACCAATTGTTTTTGAAATTTGCAAATGACAAATTTAGCAAGTGCCAGAGCTAGTCCTGAAAGGTTCTGGTATGTACTATCCTGTCTGTGAGATGGTGCATATAAAAGATCCCTTGTTGCTGATCGAAAAGAGTAGCCCAAGAAGTGGCGACAGTGGGTTTCCTCTCTTTTGTATTTGTGTGGTCCTTAACCATATGTCTGATGCCGTGAATAAAATGTATTGAGCGCATCATTAAATAAAACATTTCTTTCTTTCCTTCCCACCCAGGGCAACTATTTATCGATTCAATGGGTAAGGCCACTATACCGATGTCTCTCTCTCAGTAACAACTAACCATTAACCTACTGTCCTGAACAGACACTCCAGGTAGTAAAGGTGTGTGCTCAGGACAGCGTGCTTGAACCTTAATTGCATAAAAGAATGAAAAATAAGTAGAAATTAAATGCTGTTACTATATGTATGTGTTCCATTATTTCATTCCATCAGAGTAAATACATTTTTTTTAGGCCAAACTAAATTAACTTCTGGTCTCTGGTCAACACATGCATCGGTTTTGCATCGCGTGCACAATCTTAATTTTGTTTTTTAATTTCATGTGTAATAACGTCAATTTTTGTAGGGCTTTTCTTGCATTTGGAGCCAATATATCATCATGCATAAACTAGGACATGCTTTCTGATTTCAGTTTAAATATGACCCTTATTTTGGTATCAAATATAACCACCTTTTCTGTGCAATCCATGCTTAAACCCCCACCCACAAAAAACAACATTTAAAAGCTGCATCGAGCATCAATTCTGGAACTTTGATCTGACCAGACAGACTTTGGTCTTATCTCAATTTTGTTTCGTCTCGCAAAATATATTCACAATAAAGAATATTTTTCATGTTTATCAGTCTGGTGGTTGATATCAGAATTAAACATCTTTTTAACACACACATCCTCCCCCCAAAAAAACACCACAAAATCCAAACAAACAACAAAACGTTGATAAAAATATGTTACAAAATCAAATAAGTATATCTTCACTGTTAATTTAATAATTAAACTCAATAAAACCAAAATATTTTTAATACTTTTGCCAGTGGGAAAAGGGTTTAACAGGTTTCTCTCTCTCTCTACCAGCAAGCAATTAACAGAGTTTATTCATTTCAAAACTAAACTAGCTTGATGTGCCAATCCTAATGTCTCGTTTTGTAATGCAAAACCTTTGAAAAAAAACAACCACTTCATAGAAGACATATAAACCTCAACCTTGTCATCCAGAGTTTATTTACATTTTAAACATCAAACAATTACTGGAGAGCAGAGCTAGACATCTACTGCAATTTTCCTGTAAACACGGTGATTTGCCCTGCTGAGACTAGAGAGAGATATCACCTCAAACCAGCACTCCTAGATACTACAGTCCTGGTGGGTTTCTTATAGAAAAAGGAGACAGGATGCAGGAAGGCACCATGGGGGCCAGGCTGTAGGCAAAACACTGACAAAGCATGTTAGAAATATTTGTATTCTGAAACTAAACACCTAAGTATACCACCTTCACTTTCAACAGAACATTTTCTGATAAACACGGTATGATTATATTTTACTGTTCAAAAGAAAGCTGTTTGAAGACACTATAATAGAATGATGTTAAGCCGCTATTCAGTCCAGAATATTTCATTTAATTTCAAATTGATTTTCATACATACTGGTATATGAAATTAAGGTTAAAATTCAATGTCTTGGGTATGTAAACATGCTCATGCACCCACAGACATAGACACATACACACTCACTCAAACACACACATACCTCTCCACATACACATATCCACACATAGACACATACATATGCATGCACACACAAACACATACACACAACACACACACATACACACAACACATACACACACCACATCACATCACACACAAACATCACATCACACACAAACATACACACACCACACCACACCACATACACCAATGCCACACAGACACACACATACATAAGCAGCTAGAGATATTTTATATGCACTTCCCACAGACACGACAGCCTAACCATGGCCTTTGATATATGAACTGTGGGGTATTGGTTGGGATGGGAAAAACTCAATCAGAGAACGAGTCCACTGAGTGAGTTTGACTCTACAATCGAAGCATTTGAGCCATGCACTCTACCAACTGAGTTAGATCCTGCCTCAGCTACGTCTACAGAATATCAACCAATGGTTCAAATCCCTTTCAGTGGATATCGAGTTATCCATTATATTTAATGGTCTTAACACATAAATAGAGAGAGCGAGATGCAGCCCAGTGGTGAAGTGCACGCCTGATGCGTGGTCAGTCTAGGATCAACCCCCATCGGTGGGCATTGGTCTATTCTTGTTCCAGCTAGTGCACCATTACTGGTATATCAAAGGCTGTGGTATGTGCTATCCTGTCTCTGGGATGGTGCATATAAAAGATCCCTTGCTACTAATGAAAAAAATGTAGCGGGTTTCTTCTCTATGACTGTCAAAATGATTAATACATCAATGTGCTCTAGTGTTGTCATTAAACAAAACACACTTTTTTATTTTAAGACATGAACAGAATATTGACCAATGGTACAAATCCCTTCAGTGGATTTAAAGTTATCCATTATATTTAATGGTCTTAACACATCAACATTCTACATGAATTTTTACACAACTGATCACCTCTGGGTGTTTTTTTATTTTTTAATATTTTTAAAAAGCTTCTTACATGTAATAGCCATGAAACCTCTGCTGAAATAAATGTATACAACTATTGATATGTACATGATAAATAAATATTTCACCCTATTATTGCTATAAATGCCCCCATGAATACATAAAGAGATTCAAGAAAGCTATTTCTGTGCACACAAACCACTGACAAAGAAAAAAACTATCTCAGTAGGAGCTGGAAAAGACCAGTCACTCATTATAGGGTACCTTTTGTGAGTGCATTTGAGCTGGCAATATCACTTGGATGTCATAAATCGTACAATAACCCACAAAGTTAACCCCACTTGTTGTACAATGGCAGAAGTCATTGCATTTTTCACCATTCAGTTGGAAAATTGGCAATTTCTGTTGCTTTTTCAATTGCGACAGCAATAACAAGAAACACTGGTTCCCCCCTCGATGCTTTTAGTTATGTTTTTAATGAAATGGAAGATTCAATGTTGCTAATATGTACATTGGAGAAATATCTCCGTGTTATAAGATTGCTTACAATTGTCACCCGATGTACTGTTTAAGCATATGTGTCCTATATGATAAATAGTATTAGTTCCAACAACATACCATTGCTGCACAAAAGGAAATACCAAACAATGTGAACATACGAGTCATATACAGATGGAAAGAAAGAAGGGATCATTGACGAAGTTTGTTTTGTTTAATGACACCACTAGAGCACACTGATTTATTAATCATCGGCTATTGGATATCAAACATATGGTCCTTTTGACACAGTCATAGAATAGAGGGGAAACACTTTAAATATTTTCCATTAGTGGAAAGGGATCATTTATATGCATCATTACACAGACAGGATAGTACATACCACAGCCTTTGATATACCAGTCGTGGTCCACTGGCTAGAATAATAAATCACCCAATGGGCCCACTGGTGAGGATCTCGCCTGTGGGATGGTGCATATAAAAGATTTGCGGTTCATGTAAATTTAATTTTGCGTATCCAACACACGAAGTGAAATATTGTGCCCTTAAAGACAACAAGTCAAAAATTACCAAATATTTTACATTCAATAGTCTCTAGACAGTGGTATCATTAAAAAAAAAAATTACACTTTTTTTTAACAATCATATAATCCATCACATTTCCAATGGATATCTTAAATCAAGAATCAGTCCTAAATGAGCACATCTCAAGTGGATGTTTTCAAATACAAGGGATATATTAAAGAACAAAAACAACCAAGAACCCAGTAAAATGAAGCTGAAAACTGTCACTTAAAAGACAAAGCAGTGTATGTTCCCAGACATCACAAATTCATCATGAAAAAACAACAAAGATGTCATTTTTAACACCTCCATGTGTGTATGCCTAGCATTAAACTATAGCTAAGGCAGACTGTTAAAATAAAAATAAAAATTAAAAACCTCTCACCTGTTACTGACATGTATTTCTTCGTTCTTTCTCAGATGTATGTATTTGTATATATATAAACAGTTTGTAACGTGATGCAGAACATGACTCTTGTAGAGTAATAAAATACCTGTCAGCTACAAAACATGGGAATGCCCTAACATTTGGCAAGGAACAAAACATAAGACTTCATGTTAAAAGCGAAGTTAAAAACAGTTACAAGAGACAGGTATGTTCGGTTCGGGGAAGACTTTTCTATAGTGATGGAGTTGCTGTTGGAATCAACATTGCTCAAATACTTTGTGTTCGCTGACTAACAAAGCTGGGTATATTCAATTTTCCGCCAACTAAATTAAAAAAAACAAAAAAAACACATCATAGGCTATGGTGTGTGTCTAGTTATGTCATAGCCTATGATGGTTTAATGATATCATAGTGCTAAGATAAGTTCTGTAGACTGGTATTTAAGAATAGAACTTTTTTATCTTTTTTTAACAACACCACTAGAGCATATTGATTTATTAATCATCAAACATGGATGTAAAACATTTGGTAATTTTTACATACTTTGTTTTTATTTTGTTTTGTTGGTTTGTTTAATGACGCACTCAACACATGAGAATTACGGTTATATCGGCATCGGACATATGGTTATGTCGAGAAAAAACCCCAGTGGTCAGCTGACGGGGATCGATCCTAGACCGACCGCGCATCAGGTGGGCACTGTACCACTGGGCTATGCTGCCCGCTTTTTTATATACAGTCTTAGAGAGAAAACCTGCTACATTTTTTCATTAGTAGTAAGGGACCTTTTATATGCACCATCACACACACAGGATATATCAATTATAAAATGGTACACTGGCTGGAATGAGAAATAGCCCAATGGGCCATTGATGGGGATCAATCCCAGATCGACCCAAGCATGAGGAACATTTTACCAATGGGCTACATATGTCCCACACCCCTAACAAAAATACAACAACATGATGTAGTAAAATGTACAAGTATGAATGGATCATGGACAAAAAGTGACTAGGATAGATGAAAATGTGGATGGCTACATGTATACAAGAATGAGAAGGTACAAAGATTATTATAAATGTTTGAAAACATTGACCAATAGGTGAATGAACCAGAAGGGTAAACATTTTGATTGATGGATGGATAGATGGACAATGGACGATGGACGATGGATGGATGGATGGATTGAATGGATGGATGGATGGATGGATGGATGGATGGATGGATGATATGGAGGAATGGAAAGATGTATGAATGGATGGATGGATAGATAGATATATGGAGGAATGGAAAGATATATGGATGGATAGACAGATGAGTGGAATGACAGATAGATGAACAAATGTATGATAAAATGTTTGTATGTATGTATGGATGGATGGATGGATGGATGGATGGATGGATGGATGAATAGATGGATGGAAGGATACATGGACGGGTGACAAATGTCTTACCTCCACATGGGTAGACTATTACATACTATTTACCCATAAGGAATGAATGAATATTGAACAACACCCCAGCACAAAGAATACATAGATCTGCCATTGAGTGTCAATGTCATAACATGGAGTTGCCTCTGAAAGTCACGATAATGAAAAACGTTTTGTTTTACGGGACATATGTCTTGCTATTGGCTGGGGAATAGCAGTAAACAGATTAAAAGATCAAGGTCACAGAATAATTGATGCTCGACAGTTCAATAATTCCACCTCTCGGTGGTCAATCAGTACCTAATGATCATCATAATGATACATTTTAACTGTCCTTTCATCATCAGCGTTGTCGAGACCTATCTCATTTCTTTATTACACAGTATACACATCTACCAATGTTTTCACTGAACTCCGTTAATGCTATAAATCATTCTTCTTGTCTTATGAATATAATGCGCTTACCAAGTAAAAATCCTGTTTATGTTTCTTCCTTGCTGTCGGAAAACAAAGATGCACAGAATGTATTACATGAAAGCGTTCATTGGACATCTCTTTCAGTGTGTGTCGTTAGCCACGGTTAATTATACAACCCTATCAAAGGCAGATAGCCAGCTGTCTTTGAAGTTGTTGCAATGCTTGTTTGTCTTTGGGATGAACTTGTTCACTTTTTATTGCTTACAAGAGATAATGATGTTTTAATTTGGCTAGCTGATTAATTTCCTGTCACTGATCACTATTTTGGTATGTTTACAATACTAGAGACTGCATGCTTTCACAGATATCTGTACAGTAACCACCTGTCTGTAACAACCACCATGTCTATGGTTATTCTGCATACAAATGTTTATCCAAATTGTCTATCCATCCATTTGATCATCTATTTGTCAATTCATTTATATGTCCATCTATCTGTCCATTTCTTAATCCATCCATCTGTACACAAGTTGTCTATACACCCATCTATACATTCATCCATCCATCCATCCTTAATAAACCATCTGTCCATTTGTCAATTCATCCATATGTCCATCTATCTGTCCATTTGTTTATCCATCCATCTGTACCTTTGTCTATATATATATCCATCCAATCATCCATCTATCAATTTATATCTGTCACTGATATCCAACCATCTTATTGTTTATCAAACTTTATCAAAGAATATCTATATTTCAAGCAGGTATGTAACATAAGAATCAGCTTTTATACACATCTTCTTCATATCATTTTTTTTAGAAACATTGATCATTAACGTATTTAAACTGTAATAGACCTAAAAACTGAACCACATTGTTTACAACTATGATAAATTACTGTCCTACCTTTAATTACCATTTGATGGTATCATGGCATCATGGTTAGGCCGTCGGTCTACTGGCTGGTAGATACTGGGTTTGAAACTTTTAATCCAAATACCAACTCCAAACCCCGAGTGAGTGCTCTGCAAGGCTCAATGGGTAGGTGTAACTAGTTCAACAAAGGCTATGGTTTGTGCTATCCTGCCTGTGGGAAGCACAAATAAAAGATCCCTTGCTGCCTGTTATAAAAGTGCAGCCTATGTGGCAACAGCAGGTTTCCTCTAAAAACCAGTGTCAGAATGACCATATGTTTGACGTCCAATAGCCAATGATAAGATAAAAAAATCAATGCGCTCGATCTTGTGACGTCGTTAAATAAAACTATTTTACTTTTTACCACTAGATAGTCTCCACACACTTTGTCCTTGGACACAGATTGTGAAACAAACGTAACAATGACACATATTTCACATGCTAGATTATAGCCATGTCATCTACATTGACTTTGCCGAGATCTCCTAGGACAAATGTTTTTGCTAATTGTCATTTTATGGAATATTCTTCAAAAGAGGTGGATCCATATGACATAATGTAACAATGTCATGACATATGCTAAGATAATACCCAACTGTCAAAATGTCAGATTAATTAGTCATATACTATGGAAGCTTCCACCCATCTTGAAGAGTATTCCATAAGAAAGCAAAATGGCAGACGCTGAAAAATTACAGGTTTTGTCCTAGAAAATCTCATTAAAAGTTGATAAAACTGATATGGTTTCTGTCTAATATGACACTGTAAAAATATTTTTCAAGATTTAAATCTCGACAAAATATGGAGAAATCTAATGAACACATTAAAGGTAGAAGAATAAATTATTGTAGTTGATAAGAATCTGATTTGGACTTTACCTGTCACAAATTCAGCACTTGAATCTTTCATAATCTTTTCTCAAATACAATTCTAATAGATGGCAAAGATCATCTCAAATCCCCACCTTAAATTCTTTTTTGCCACTTAGGAAATCTTGCGTGTTGCAAATGACAGGTTGTAACTTATACGTGTGCAATACAGATCACTTCTATTTGAAAGTTTTCAAAGGCATTGCTCAATGCTTATGACTCAGGGTTCGGCATCACACCTGAGAGTGCTTGAGATACCAGCATTGTCACATTTATGTCCGAACAGCTCTCCAGATCAGTTGACAGCCACAAACAATGATAAGCAGCAGACGTCATGTCCTGTCATTTTAGGCTGGGTTTTGTTTTAAAGAAACTGAAATCATATACTTTACTCCTGTCACATTGTGAGTGCGTCATTAAATAAAACGTTTCCTTCCTTTCTTCCTGTCACATTGTAGTTACAAAAGACTGACATATTTAAACACTGGTTATAAATAACTATACTTTCTTAACTGTTTCTTGCAATGGTCATAATTTAAAGCCTAAGACATTTATATTTAAATTATGTGACTTTATAGAAGGCAAACAAATTCTGAGTTTTGAAACATCATTAGAAGACTTGGTTTTTAAATTACATTAAGATGCACAGTGATCAAATAAAAAATTACAGGTCACATAAAACAGTTTATTACACACCTGTGTAAAATATAGCTTATGTCATAACAATCACTCGATATCTAACTAGTTAATATTGGAGTGATATGTGAGCATGATGTAGATCACTTTCTGACCCAGTTTATACAAAATATAACATGTACCAGTAACAGTCTCGATATCTGCTTATTTCTGTATAAATAAAACACTAAATAATAAATAAAACACTAAACTCGTGAACAGTGTTGGTATGAAACTCGCTTTCACTCATCATATACCAAAACTGTTCACTCATTTTATAAAAATGGTATGACAGGCAAACTCGTTTACTATTCTATATAAAATATACTGTTACAAATCATAGAATAACGTTTTGTGAAGCGGGCAGCATGGCCCAGTGGTACAGTGCCCACCTGATGCGCGGTCGGTCTAGGATCGATCCCCGTCAGCTGACCACTGGGGTTTTTTCTCGACATAACCATATGTCCGACGCCGATATAACCGTATTTATAATGTGTTGAGTGCGTCGTTAAACAAACAAACAAACAAACGTTTTGTGCTGTAAGGCTATACAAATGTGATGTGCTGCTATAAGTGTTACAGTCCAGTGGAACAAGTTTTTCCAACTGATACAGAAGAGTGCAATAAGGTGTTACAAATGATACAGAACAATTGTGTAACATGGCTATAATGCTGATACATTTATATTTACAGAAAGAAAAAATGTTTTTTATTTAATGATGTACTCAACACATTTTATTTATGGTTATGTGGCATCAGACATATGGTTAAGGACCACACATATATAGAGGGCTATTATTTTTTATTAACAGCAAGGGATCTTTTATATGTACCATCCCACAGACAGAGTAGTACATATCACAGCCTTTGATATACCAAATGACAGGCCCACCAACAGGGATCGATCCCAGACTGACCTTATATTTGCAAAGAAACAATTTATGCAAGTAATGTAAACTTCAGGAAAAGTAAACGATCTTGGCTTCTCCAAAGGGTGAATACGACTTTCTATAATGTTTAGAATCTAGACAAATTGTACTGTTGATTTATGATAGAAGGCTAGTTATCTAGAATAATGTGAAGTAGATCTGGATGACTGTAATAGCAGGAGGTGCATTATCTAGAACTAATGAAAATAGGTCATGGTGACCTACAAATGGTACATAACATACTGCTTATATCAATAAATAAGGATGATGATCCTATATCCACTGATAAGGAAGATATACCCTGGATAAGAAAAGTGGTGAAAAGACATATGGAGAAGTGGATGGACAGACAACATTATACCATAATATGATCTATCAAAAACAGGCAAATAAAGATGTAAAACGGGTGTTGTCCAGCTATATTTTGTGGTGGGTTGAAAAGGAGTTTTGTCAAAGATGAGCTTGTTGAGGAGAAATTTTCAATTGCTTTTGATAACTTAATTAAAACCAATTAAACTGAATGTCAGCTGACAAGCTAGAACCTCCAGTAAGTACATCCTGTTCTGAAATCAGAACCAGTTAAGTGGAAATTTTCTAAAACCAACCCCCCGTGGAGGACTGAAAGCTTTTCTGGTACATCACATAATTACAATCATAAAAGCATGACGTGGAGCCTATTGTTATTTTATCACTGGTATTATCATGGTTCAACACAACTAATGAACAGCTATATTGTTACATATGTTAGCTATAATGATCAAAAATATCAATAAGGATTCTTCTGAAATCTATCATAATTCGTTCAATGTTGTAACCCTTTGTTACAAATTCCGAACACATCCATTTTTGCTATAATTTCATATCATCCATAAAAAAAATTTTTTATCTCCATAAGGCTGCATTTACGTGCATGTATTTTTGTCTTGAAATCTGTTAAAAGCTTGCTTAAAGTGCTTGCATCACAAGATCAAACTACTCAGTGTAGCTATTTAACTGGAGACGGAATTTAGATCAGTTGGTTGAATACTTGCTTGAGGTACTTGTGTCACTAGATTAAACCACCTCAGTGGATCCATTCAGCTGATTGGTTTGTTTCTCATTCCAACCAGTTCATCACAACTGGACAAAGGTTGTGGTATGTCATTTCCTGTCTTTCTGAAAATGCATATAAAATATCCCTTGCTGCATTAGAAAAAACATTGCAGGTTTCATCTGATGACTATGTATTAAAATTACCAAATGTCTGACATCAAACAGACGATAATTAATTAATCAATGTGCTCCAGTGGTGTCATTAAACAAAACAAATTTTAACTGTTGAATCATATTCATTACAGTCATTTACACACATTTGCAGTATGCAGTATAAAATACTGCATGTTTCTGTGGCTGCCACAAGGAAGTGCAAATAAAAGATCCCTTGCTGCTAATAGAAAAAAGTAGCCCATGAAGTGGCGACAGCAGGTTTCCTCTCAAAATCTGTGTGATCCTTAACCATATGTCTGACATCATATAACTGTAAATAAAATGTTGGGTTTTTTGTTTTTACTTTTCAATATTGTTTAATGTGCACATTCAGAGCAAGCTGTTATAGCGCACGCCTGTCTTGGGCACACACCTCAGCTATCTGAGCTGTCTGTCCAGGACAGAATAGAAATTAGTAGTTAGTTGTTATTGTTAGTGAAAGAGAAAAGAGGGTGTAGCGGCCATACACCTACCCAATGAGTCCTTAAAAACTTGCTCTGGGTGGGAGCCAGTACCGGGCTGCGAACCCAGTACCTACCAGCCTGTTGTCTGGTGACTTAACCGCTAGGATGTTGAGTGCATCATTAAATAAAGCTTTCTTTCTGTGTCTGCCACATACCACACACTGGATGCCATGCCCACATGAAAGCAGCTTAAAACTGAATTTAGAATGGCTTCATTGATTGAATATGTAATTTAAAACTGATAACCCTGATACTATAGAAAGAAAGAAATGTTTTATTTAACTATGCACTCAACACATTTTATTTACAGTTATGTGGCATCAGACATATGGTTAAAGAACAGATTTTGAGAGGAAACCCACTGTCGCCACTTCATGGGCTACTCTGATGTTGATTAACAGCAAGGGATCTTATTTGTGCTTCCCACAGGCAGGATAGCACAAACCATGGCCTTCATTGAACCAGTTATGGATCACTGGTCAGTGTCAAGTGGTTTACACCTACCCATTGAATCTTGCAGAGCACTCACTCAGGGTTTGGAGTCGGTATCTGGATTAAAAATCCCATGCCTCGACTGGGATTCAAACCCAGTACCTACCAGCCTGTAGACCGATGGCCTAACCACGACACCGCCGAAGCCGGTCTGTGATACTATAGTGACAGATATGTTTTCAGACAGAATTGTTAAATACTAAATCAGATGTCATAGATGACATTTTAGCATGTATGTCATTGTTAATACCAACAATCTACCACTAATGCTTTACTGGCTGAATCATTCATGTTGTGTCTGAAAGAATCCTGCTGTTTTGGGTTATTAGGTTTCCAAACATTCCTTGTAATTTTTACCATTATTAAAATTAAAAATACAAAAGCAATAGTTAATTTAGCAGTCACATAAAAAAAAAAAAAATTAGTTGGAAAATTAATTCCCTATGGTTCTTATTTATTCCTTTTTTATGAATCCACACTTCCTCCTATATTATCCACTATATAAATACAAAAATAAATTTGATCATCAACTTTATTAATTTGAGCCCTAGGCACTCATAAAGTAGACCAGAACATATATCACAAATAGCCTTTGAAAAGCCAGCTGTGACTAGCTGCCAGTTGGGATATATTAGTTATATATCACTGATCCAACACCTTCCACCACAAGAGTCAAATACAGCTTCCAACTACGCAATAACTTGATAATAAATATGCCAAATGTAAGCCATTC
>JAECMU010059542.1:0-10520 GCA_016106625.1 Dracogyra subfuscus
ATATGGTCACGGGATGGACGTAACCCAGTGGTAAAGCTATCGCCTGATGTGCGGTCGGTCTGGGATCGATCCCCGTCGGTGGGCTCATTAGGCTATTTCTCGTTCCAGCCAGTGCACCTGTTTATCAAAGTCTTACAATGTGGTATAGTGTCTATGGGATGGTGCATATACAAAATCCCTTGCTAATATTAAAAGCAATGTAGTGGGTTGGACCGTTTCCTATCTAAGACTACAATGTGTCAAAAATATCAAATGTTTCACATCCAATAGCCGATGATTAATACAACAATGTGCTTTAGTGGTGTTAAAAACCCTTTAACCTGTAAGACTATGTATCAAAATTTACCAAATGTTTGACTTCCAATAGCCGATGATTAATAAATTAATGTGATCTAGTGGTGTCATTAAAAACCCTTTAACCTTTAAGACTATGTATCAAAATTTACCAAATGTTTGACTTCCAATAGCCGATGATTAATAAATCAATGTGATCTAGTGATGTCATTAAAAACTCTTTAACCTTAAAACTACGGGTCAAAATTTACCAAATATTTGACTTCCAATAGCCGATGATTAATAAATCAATGTGATCTAGTGATGTCATTAAAAACTCTTTAACCTTAAAACTACGGGTCAAAATTTACAAAATATTTGACTTCCAATAGCCGAGCGGGCAGCTTAGCCCAGTGGTACAGTGCCCGCCTGATGCGCGGTCGGTCTAAGATCGATCCCCGTCAGCTAACCACTGGGGATTTTTCTCGACATAACCATATGTCCGACGCCGATATAACCGTACTTATAATGTGTTGAGTGCGTCGTTAAACAAAAAAACAACAAAAAAAACATCCAATAGCCGATGATTAATAAATCAATGTGATCTAGTGATGTCATTAAAAACTATTTAACCTTTAAGACTATATGTCAAAATTTACTAAATGTTTGACTTCCAATAGCCGATGATTAATAAATCAATGTGCTCTAGTGGTGTCATTAAAACCCTCTAACCTTTAAAACTACGGGTCAAAATTTACCAAATGTTTGACTTCCAATAGCCGATTATTAATAATTCAATGTGCTCTAGTGGTGTCGTTAAAAACCCTTTAACCTTTAAAACTACGGGTCAAAATTTACCAAATATTTGACTTCCAGTTGCCGATGATTCATACACCTAGCGGTGTCGTTAAACAAAACAAACTTTAAAAGTACCCCGTTTGTTTAGCTGGAGAAAATTATAGTTTTTTGTTGTTGTTGTTGTTTTTGTTTGTTTGTTGTTGGTGTTTGGTAGTTTTGAGGTATTTGTTAAAGGTGTTTGGAGCAGAGGTATTTTAGCTAGGTACAGCACTGCATTCCAAAAAGAATTGTGGCTACAGCCCTGTAGGTAACTGCAACTGGGTCAGTAAAAGAAAGAAAAACCCAACTTTGTCGTTTGTTAAGTAGGTTAATGCATAACTTTTATTACTTGACTTTATGCATCCATAAACATAACACTGTTTTATGTTGCACAGAACTGCGTGTTATGTTTTCGCTGCACTTGCATGAAATAGCGGCGGAGAATTGGGGGTGGGGGGGGGGGGGGGGTAACAAACCAAAACGGCATCGCCACTTGGTACATAAAAAGAGCCCATTTAAAGTATGAACACTATTATATTGGGGCGGGGTGGGGTGGGGACAACTGCCCTTACTCCCCTACACCACCCCACACCGCTAGGTGCGCCACTGACATGTTGGCTAGTATAGGAAAGGGATGTTTGTTGTTCAACACCCAGCACACTGGTGGCTATTATATGTGCAACCTATTACTAATTGAAACATGTAATGGGTTTCTTCTAAAAGTTTATTTTGTTTAACGACACCACTAGAGCACATTGATTTGTTAATCATCGGCTAATGGATGTCAAACATTTGGTAATTTTGACATGCAGTTTTAGAGAGTTTTAGGGTAGCACATACCACGGCTTTTGGTATTCCCGTCGTGGTGCACTGGCTATAGAGAGAAATAGCCCAGTGGGCCTATCGACAGGGAACGACCCTAAACCGACGTCTTCTAAGACTATACCCATGAAGTGGTGACAGCGGTTTTCCTCTCAAAATCTGTGTGGTCCTTAACCATATGTCTGACGCCATATAACCGTAAATAAAATGTGTTGAGTGCGTCGTTAAATAGAACATTTCTTTCTTTCTTTCTTTCTAAGACTATAAGTCAGAATCATCAAATGTTTCACATGCAATAGCCGATGATTAATAAATAAATGTGCTCTAGTGGTGTCGTTAGGCAAAACTGATTAGTAGCAACGAATCTTTCAAATGTATTTCCTCACAGATAGAAGAGTACAGACCCTGGATATCGTTATGTCAGGAGTGGAGCATTAATTGAAGGTGGGGGAGGGAGGCGGGGGGGTGGGTGACCTAGCTCAGTCGGTATGTAAGCGTTTGCCCAGGACGGAGCATAACCCAGTTGAAAAGCGCTTGTCTGATGCGCGGTCGGTCTTTGATCGATTCCCGACGGTGGGCCCATCGGGCAATTTCTCGTTCTAGCCAGTGCACACGACTGGTATAGCAAAGGCCATGGTATGTGCTGTTATGTCTGTGGGATGGTGCATATAAAAGATCCCTTGCTACTAAAGGAAAACGAGCGTTCGCTCGAGGTTCTTTGGTCGTAGGATGGAATCTCTTGTGGACCTATTCTTTGATTAGGTTTTTCTCGTTCCAACCAGTGCGCCACGACTGGAATGTGCTGTCCTGTCTAGTATATAGGCTAAGATCTCTTGCTGCTAATACAAAAATTTAGCTGATTTCCTGTTAAGATTATAACACTATGTCACGTATTTAAATCTAACGATAAAATTGTATCCCCTGATCAAAATCGCATCTCTGCACTAGGCAGAGTTGAAAGGATATCAGGCAAAGTCGTGATTGCTTCCATGATACGCTATCCGTCGCTTTGCGTTAAGAGGACTGCCACCCACATAATAGCTAACATGTCTCATCTCCAGCACCACCTGTTGGAGGACTGGCACTCCCATAAGAGCTAACATGTCTCATCTCTCCTGCACCGCCTGTTGGAGGACTGCCACTCCCATAAGAGCTAACATGTCTAATCTCTCCAGCACCGCCTGTTGGAGGACTGCCACTCCCAAACAAATAGTTTTCACTCGTGAATCAATGAATGAATGTTTGTTTAACGACACCCCAGCACAACAATACATATCGGCTATTGGGTGTCACAAATGGTAAATATAAGAACATATAAAAACAGTGATGACATCGGGTGTTCGCGAAAGATGAGCATATTCTGCTTCATCGGTGGTTATCGTCATGAGTACAGCCTACATCCATCAAGTCTATAATTGAAATGTTCCGGATTTTCACCAATACAAAACATGAAAAGGCATGTACAAGGTAACAACAGGATATTGCACCAGACATCATTTCAGCCAGTGATACGCCACGAGTGTGTACCACAAAAGGTTTTGAAGGATTTCAGGAGTCCTTGTATGTTGTAGCCCTGGTCCGCGTTTTACGAAACGATCTTGGCGCAAAGATCATTTTAATTGCACAAGGTAGCTATGCACTTAAGGTGATCTTAGCGCTAATATTGTTTCGTAAAACGGTGCCCTGATCAAACAACTTCTCTACCAGAACGACATGTTGGTCTTTAAAAATCGGCATATGATGAGAACGCCTTAAAGTATCTGAGAAGTTGCGAAATATAGACACCAAAATGCTGGAGCAGAAGGAATATTGCTCGACATGAAGGGAACACTGACTGTTGAAAAGCTGAAGCCATCCATTGTATGAAGTCCAACGTCGTCTGAATCTCTGAAGTATGTAGACTATTGGATGTCAAATGTTCAATAGTTGATTATTAATAAATCAATGTGCTCTAGTGGTTTCGTTAAACAACAACACACTAAATGTTTTGGTTGGAGGTCAGTTGAGTGCAGACTATCCAAAAACCTGGAGCTTAAGCGGATCCGGGGGGGGGGGGCAGGGTTACATAGTCCTAATCTATCTTATTTCTCTGTCAGGTGCGGATACATGGGTGGGGGGCAGGGTTACATAGGCCTGCGCTATCTTATTTCTCTGTCAGGTGCGGATCCAGGGCGGTTGGCAGGAGTACATAATCCTAAGCTATTTTATTTTTCTGTCAGGTGCGGATCCAGGGAGAGGGTTCGTAATTCAATAGTATTCCGACATTTCCGTTAAATTACGAAAAATTGGTGGACATACCATAAAACGTTAACAATTCTTCGGCGTGACGTCAACAATGCTTTTACGTTTCAATATGATTATTGATGTCAAAGTGATAATACATTAACTTATGAAATGTGCGAATACAATCGTTCTTTGACATTGATAAGCATATTTATTTGAAATGTGTATAAATGTAAAATGTGAACGGATCTAACACTAAGTAATGGAATACTGTGCTGTTCTGTTGCAATGTTTTCTACAAATGTTGAATGAGGTCATAATAGAGGTAAGTGTTTGTTTCATTGTTTGTTTATCGGGACCGTTGAAGTTGAGGTGGGGTGTGCAGGCATTGGAATAGCCAAGTTTTTTTTATTACTGGGGGATCCACTGACATTAGAGGGTGCACCCACGTGTCGTGTCATGGGCGACATACAGATATGGTGCAGAGCTTCTAGATTATGGTAGTCCCACTCGCATTGCTAGTGATATTCAATGTTGGGCTAGTAAATAACTACTATTACCATGCCCGACGGCTAGTGAAAACAAGTCAAATGTTGCAGTAAAATTAATTTTGTAAATATGAATATCCTGCCCTTACACCAGCCCCTCAATGTTAGTGTTTTTAAGCTCTATCTCCCTCTAATTTATACATCTATAGTAAATTGTATCAACTAACCGTGGAGAAAAAGCCAAAACAAGTGTGCTCCATTCACGTGTGTAGTAGATTATATAGGCATAGGTTTAGACTTACAGCTAACAGTTTGTAGGTTGGGGTGGTCGGGTCATGCCCCCTCCCCCTATTTTATTATTATTATTAAAAAAAAAAAAATCTCTTTGAGTGAAGAGTCCATCCCATATTCTCCAACTCCTCACCGCTTGCGCTATTTTATGCACCAAGTAGGTCTATAAATTTGGCGCCAAAAACCGATGACCGGATTTCTTTGACACGACCGTCTGAACGGTGATACGCATGTACGCGTGGAACATGTCGCCGACGTGTCACACTTCACACGACAACACCGTCCACGTCGCCGATGTCGAGAAACGAGGGAAATATCGACACGAACACGACCAGCGCGCTGCCATGTGTGCAGACGACGTGACTTTAAAGCCATTTACCAACAAGACCAGTTTTCGCACAGATGTGACGCTTTGCAACATAGCATCACCGCTTGAGGTTAACGCAGGACCGTACTACCAGTGATATACCATCTTCCTTTTTCATCTTGCTTTTTATCTTTCTTTTTTAAACGTCTTTTGAAAGAAGAAAGCAAATACACGTTCTCCAAAAAGACTTTTGTTTACTTGTTTCTAAAAAAATAAATAAAAACAAACAAGCAGTGGCTGGTTAGGTTTTTGGAATATATTTAACATAAGTAAAAAAAAAAAAAACAAAAAAAAAAAAAGAGTAGATTTTCCATCCTGTGCCAAACTAGGACCAACGTTCACGGAAGCAGGAAATGTTTGGTTCTATAATTAACTTTTTGACAGCTTTTGGGTTTTGTTGTTGTCATGTTATGTCTGTAATCAGTCCTTTTCAAATACTACTTTATAATTCATCTTCATGCGTGCTAGTTTGTGCTACGTAGTGAACTAGTTAACGTTTGTTAAGAAATATCTGTTTAACAACACCTCGGCACGTTTTGAAACTAGACGGTTTGAAGGAGGTTTGTTTTGTTTAACGACGCCACTAGAGCACATTGATTAATTATTTGGATGTCAAACATTTGGAAAGTCTGACTCATAGTCAACAGAGGAAACCCGACTACATTTTACCATTAGCAGCAAGAAATCTTTTATATGCATTTTTCCACAGACAGAAAAGCATAGGCTATATTACGGCCTTTGACTAGTTGTAGTGCATTGTTTAGAACCAAAAAAAAAAAAAAAAATCATCTGAACGGACCAACCAAGGTGGTTCGATCCTGCGACGCAAGCACCTCAAGCCAATTTGAGATGAATCCCGCCATCCGAATATCGGTTTAGCAACACTTCGGCACGTTTTGAAACTAGGCTGTTTGTCGACAAGGATTGGGGGTGGGGTAGAAGGAGGCTATTTGTCGAGAATGATGGGAGTGGGGTAGAAGGAGGCTATTTGTCGAGAATGATGGGAGTGGGGTAGAAGGAGGCTATTTGTCGAGAATGATGGGAGTGGGGTAGAAGGAGGCTATTTGTCGAGAAGGATAGGGGTGGGCTGCTGCGGCCACATAGACTACTTCTATTCATGTACTTTTCAATAGACAGGGCAGTATTTACCATAGGTGTACGGGTAAGGGGGTGGGTAGTCTGGTTTTAGCTCGAATTAAATGAAAATGCCCGAATCTGGATAACGACATTTATTCATAATACTACTACCAAACAACTATATGAGGATGCAAACGAATCACGACTAGTGCACCACGATTGATTAAAGGTCGTGATGTATGTTTTCGTGTCTGTAGAAAAGTGCATATAAAAGATACCTTGCTGCTAATGGAAAAAATGTTTGCAGGTTTCCTCTGATGACTACGAGTCAGAATTACCAAAATGTTTGACATCCAGTAGTCGATGATTAATTAATCGATGTGTTCTAGTGGTGTCGTTGAACAAAAACAAACTTTAACTGCTGGGTGTTATTCCCATCATTGAGTATAAGAGGGGACACACACAGAGAGAGAGAGTGGGGGGAGAGACAGACAGACAGACAGACAGACAGACAGACACGGATGGAGGCAGGAATCGGGCAGAGAGAGGGAGAACCCTCTAATCAGACGGAGAGAGAGAGAGAGAGAGAGAGACAGAGACAGAAAGACAGACAGAGAGAGAGATAGAAAGACATACATAGAGAGATAGACAGACAGAGAGAGACACAGAGAGAGACAGACAGACAGACAGACATAGAGAGACACAGAGAGAGAGAGACAGACAGGCAGAGACACGGAGAGAGACAGAGAGAGAGTATCTGCTGAATACACAAAACATAATATTACGTGAGAAATTAAAACATATATTGAGTCGTTGACACGCATAAAAAGTCGACTGCATAACTGCGAGACGATCCTTGCTGTTTTCATGACGGCAGTAATATTAAAACTGAACGTCAGCACATTAAGTTCTTAGTTCAAAGGAATGTAAACATTAATAGTAACTCGTATAATAATGTAAATCACTGGGAGCCGATTCGGTATTGTTGTTTGGTAGTTGGGGGCAGGGGGTCGCTTCGTCCTCCCTTCACCCCCCCCCCCCCCACCCGCCGATTTCAACTGATTTGTAAAACATTTTTATTAAAAATATCTTGTCAGACAAAATATGCTCTATTAGAAATGATTTGAGATTTTTCTCACTATATACCAATGTGGACAATCATGAAGGCCGATTTGTGTCTACGGGATGTTTTTTATTGGTTGACCGTGAGGTCATTTTGAAACTGGATAACGTTGGCATTGGTCAGACCTCCTGGCCAAGATAGTAAGATCTTATTTTAACCATTTTGTGTGGGAGAATATTTAATGGGTCCTTCTTAAAGGTACAATATCGCCGTACTATATTGCAAGATCACTTACTAATGCAAAAGCTGCATAAACACAACTATAGTTCCAATAAATGTTAGTGTTATCTCTATGAACATTTGTTTTCAGCTGTCTTCATACAACATATTAATAATAGTTGTTGAGTAAATTAATGCACAAGTGGAATGATGCCCGCTTTCGACTGTTATAGTGAAGAGAATAAGATTTTTGATGTTACATGTTATGTGACTACGATGACATGATATCGAAGAATGGGGCGCAACTGTAAGAACATTAAAACGTTTTTTTGTTCGACGACATCACTTGCATACAATTAGTCATCGGCTATTGGGTGTCGAATGAATGAATGTCCCTACTTTGCCTACAGATAAAATTTATTTCTACTATTATAATTGACGCCATATAACCGTAAATAAACTGTGTTGAGTGCGTCGTTAAATAAAACATTTCCTTCATTCTACTATTATAACTACTTTTTTTTTATTTCTTCTGCTTCTTCTTCTTCCTCCTTCTTCTCTTCTTCTTGTAATTGTTTTTCTTCTTCTTCTTCTTCTTCCTTTTTTTTTTTTGTCTTTCGTATTTTGATTCATACTCGAGAACAATCGGCCGACGCGTTAGTTGTTCTCGGCAAGTTCCGTGTTTACACAATGCTCCGGAGGTTTCTTCTCGAGAGGGAAGAACGTTGTAAGTCCGCTATTTGGCCAGCGAAGCAAAATAATTAAGCCGCGTCATTCGCCGTCGAGCAAACACACGGACAAGAGGAACTGGTCAGTATCGGGGCTGGTCGCCGGTTCACAAGACCTCATTACCGCCCCGTCCACCGGACTCCGTCCGACCCACTCAAACAAGAAAACAAGAGCTCCGTTTTAATCAACGGTGCGGCGCCCATCAGTTTACTCAACGATCTTGTTTGTATTCGATGATAATCCGTTAAGTAATTCGAACGTCAAGCAGGGTAAAATCGAAGTCTGATTCCGTCAGCCCTGTCGTGGGCACATGGGGTACGAGTATGGGTAGCCTACTCTTAGAACATCCAATCAATTAAAGTTCGGGACCCCGTGTTATGGAGCAATCTTAGCGCTAAGACCACCATAAAAACATAACTACTGTATGCCCTTAAAGAGACATTCCTGAGTTTGCTGCAATTTTAAAGATGTTATCGACTAACAAAGACTTTTTAACAATTGTAATTACAAATTAAATATACTTTTTCTGCATAAAATATTAGTAGCTGTATATTAAACGTGTTTCTGATCATTCTAATATTTATACCAGGCTGAATTTCGCTTTATTTCCTAAAATATATTTTTTCATACATACGAATTATTTAAAGACAAAATCCAGTTTGGGTTTCTTACAAATATTAGACGACCAAAAGCACATTTAACATATACAGACAATGGTATTTTAAACCAGAAAATATATTTAATATGTAAGTTTAATCGTAGAAATCTTTTATTAGTCGGAAACACCTTACAATGCAGCAAACTCGGGAATGTCCCTTTATGGTACGCTTTGTAAAACGGGAACGTCTATTCCAGTAACTTTGTCAGTAACAAAACAATCGTATGTCCAAAAGTCTCACTACACAGATGTCATCTGCCATTGAAACTCATGTTAAATTGTCCAACTTCAAACGAAGACTGCCAATAGAACGGGTTCTCGTTGACACTAACAACATACACCATTGCGAACATACATTATATAAGCATTTATTTTCACTCTAAAATTTAGAACATTTCCATCTATATGTTTTGTTATATGACCGCATCTGTCTGTAGTACTGGTCCGAACAGGTGATTCATTAACCGATTCACACCGTGTCCCAAAAGGTCAATGCACAATATTACAAAATAACATGGGCAAAATACAGACAGAAGGATTACCATTAAACATGCATATTGTTTTAATTATTGACCATATCCTAGAAGTGAATATGTGAACCATAACATGTGTCACAATTAGGAACTATAGTGGACCGTCATCAAGGAACTCTCACCAGGAAGTCATCTGTGTAGTGAGACCTAGGATGCCAGAGTCATTTACCAGTATCCGAGGGCTGGAATATTAGGCCTAATAACTCTTGAGGCTGGATAATTTACCATTTTTTGGGAGCTTAATTATCAACGTTTACGGCTCACGGTCACTTACAAGTTTCTGGGGGTACGTAGGCCGTTTACTGGATTCTGAAATCTATATATCTTACCATTCCTTGCGGCGAAGGTCACGTACCAGCTCTTGAGGTCCATGTTCACTCACTAGCTTGAGGTATGAACGTATGGGAAACGTTTGACTCTTAAAGGGACATTCCTGAGTTTGCTGCAGTTTAAAAGATGTTATCGACTAACAGATACCTTTTAACGATTGTAATTACATATCAATTATATTTTTCTGCATAATATATTAGTGGCTGCCAGGCCCGTACGCAGGGGAGGTGCGACGGGTGTGTACGCTACCCCCCCCCCCCCCAATTACTAAAGGTCCACATTTCTCTATTAAATTTAAATAATATTACGTAATCGTTGTTTTGAAGGGTTATTTTAACGTAGATATTTATCATTTTAAATTCCACCCACCAATCAGCAATTCGCACCCACCCATTAAAAATCCTGCGTACGGGCCTGGCTGCATATTAAACGTGTTTCTGATTGTTCTAATATTTATACTAGGTTAAATTTCATTTTATTTCCTAAAATATATTTCTTCCAGTTTGGGCTTCTTACAAATATTAAGACGACCAGAAACACATTAAAGACGCACTCCCTAGTTCTATCCAGCGAAAATAAATTATTATTTCGGTTAATCTACAAACCTGTA
>JAECMU010059551.1:0-12730 GCA_016106625.1 Dracogyra subfuscus
ACTGCCTTCAACACTTAGTTTAGTAGATCCTCAGACATATAAGTCTGATTGTTGTACGCCATCGCCCTCTTGCCGAATGGGTTCGTCGTTGCTGTGGAAAGCGTATCTTGTAAGTCATAACTCATCATTGCCGGTTTCTTAGGTTGTAATCTGAAAAGAAAGTAAAGCGTTTTAACGTGTATAGTGAAACACAGACCATGAAACGGCAGAGACGGTTTATCCTAGTAACACATATGGTACGTGCTGCGGTACCCGCGCTCCAGGGGGACCCGCGGTGATGACTACATTTATTTTGCCCAGGTAATGTTTTCGCCACCCCTCCTCTCGATGGGGTTGCAACATATATATCCTTGGAAGGAGGACTCCACCGTTATTTGTGCTATAGGCCCCCTGCTGATCCGTAAAGCGGCTCTGGGTAACAGGTTTTATAAAAGCTTCCACGGCATTTAAAGTTAAAAGTTTGTTTTGTTTAACAATACCACTAGAGCATACTGATTTAGTAATCATCGGTTATTGAATGTCAAGCATTTGGTAATTTTTCACTTGTATTCTTTCATATGCATTTTCCACATACACACAACTGGTATATCAGAGGCCGTGGTATGTGTTATCCTGTCTGTGGGATGGTGCATATAGCAGATTCCTTGCTGCTAATGGAAACATGTAGAGGGTTTCCTCTCTAAGACTACATGTCAAAATTACCAAATGTTTGACATCCAGTAGCCAATGATTAATAAATCAATGTGCTCTAGTGGTATTGTTAAACAAAACAATTTTTTCCACCTACAGACAGGAAAAGGTATACCATGGACTTTGATATACTAAAGTCGTGGAGCAATGGTTGGGATGGGAAAAAACCCAACCAGAGAATTGTTCCACTGAGGTGGTTCGATCCTTTAACTGATGGATTGTTCTGTATCTTAGCTAAAGGCTCATAACGATTTATACCTCACCTTTTACGACATAACATGACAGCACTGACTAACAAGGCGGTTGCCAAAACCGCACAGACCACGGCAAGAGCAATTGTTGTTGTTTTGTCAATTCCTCCTCCATTCGCATCAGCACCGTTCAACTTCTCAGCATTGCACAGTGGATCTGTCAACAAAACATAGCCAGTAAAATAAAATAAAATAAAACTATATTGCTATATTTGCTAAACAAACATTCTAAGAAATATTACAATGTTTTAAAAAGAGATATTTAACGTGCAATAATAACCGAAAAGTGTTTCAATGTGACTGATATCCCGTATTTGTGTAATTGGATGAACGGACGGATTTAAACACCAAATACTTCATTATTAAGAGAAAGGACATGCAAGCATGAAGATCAAGGTAAATTTTGTAAATTTGCTTTTACATGAGTATTTTTTGTTTATTTGTTTGTTTATAAATGACAATGGAATGTAAAATTGTCGGTACTCTTAAATTCTATCGAAAACAACATTTCTCATACTGCAACCGACGCCATATAACCATATATATAATGTGTTGAGTGCGTCGTGAATAAAACATTTCTTTCTTTATTTTTCTTTTATACATTCTAATGTAACACGATGCAATACAAAACATATCGCGAAAATATTGAGACAACAGATTATAATTTAACTGAAATTAAATTAAACGCTTATTTAATCAATAATTCATTGAAATGTCGCTGCCATGATAGTATTATTTTTATTATTATTATTATTAATTTTTTTTTTTTTAACGACGCACTCAACACATTACAGTTACGGTTATATCGGCGTCGGACATATGGTTAAGTCGAGAAAAAAACCCAGTGGTTAGCTGACGGGGATCGATCCTAGACCGACCGCGCATCAGGCGGGCACTGTACCACTGGGCTATGCTGCCCGCTCTGCCATGATAGACGCTGGTTTTTACCTGAACTAAACAAACAGCTACCTTAGCAGGTATGAAGGGTTCCAAATCCATCACTAATGATTTTCACATGGATTACATCTCATATTGAGAGATAATACTCCCACGCAAACACACACACACACACACACACACACACACACACACACACACCACACACATACACACACACACACAACACTAACACCTTTATCTCGTATGGTTATGCTCTTGCAGTTGGTTAAATGAAACTATAGTTTAAATCACCTGGGTTTCTAACCCATTGTGTTTGATCTTCCAGCGGGTCACAGATCTGACACTTGTCATTCCCCGACTTCTCCCCCGACTGGAAACATGCGTCCCCAATCATACACGTGTCTGCCTGGTAGAGAGACAATATCATAGCGTTATTATAAACAAGCACACACACTAAACGAATCACACGAAGAGAAAGAGAGAGAGAGAGAGAGAGAGAGAGAGAGAGAGAGAGAGAGAGAGAGAGAGAGAGAGAGAGAGAGAGAGAGAGAGAGGGGAGGGAGGGAGGGAAGGAGGGAGAGATAAAAGAAAGAAGAGAGAGTGATAAAGAAGAAGAGAATTACAGGCAGACAGACAAGAGAGACATGCATGTACACAAAATAAGAGATACCGATACAGACCATCAGACAGACAGACAAAGACAGACAAATTGATACAGATGGCCACAGAACACAGTTATCTTCCCATTTGGAAATCCGGAAATATATTCGCGCAAGTAGTCTGTTGTTTGACTTTGATTATTTCATGGCAGACTACTATGAAGTCGCAACTACTAGACTAAATTTGACAGGGGAGAGCATGTAGTTTGCAAACATGTGTAATTTGTTGACACTGAAGACATTTTTGTTGTAATTCC
This sequence comes from Dracogyra subfuscus, assembly GCA_016106625.1. Lineage (NCBI taxonomy): Eukaryota > Metazoa > Mollusca > Gastropoda > Neomphalida > Peltospiridae > Dracogyra > Dracogyra subfuscus. The sequence continues at coordinate 2,758 of JAECMU010059551.1, forward strand.
GGGACATGCAAATGTAGTACCGATATGTTTGGGTTTGCTTCTTTAAACCAAAATCCTGGGAGAAAGAGCTGGGCAACAGGGGTTGTCGTTTTTACGGTATGTTAACCCCAGGCAGCCGAAGGTGCATTAAAAAATCTATGGGACTACTGATATTAATAAAAAGTGTTGTAGGCACTAAGGCTAAATAAGCGTGCGTAAGATGGTCTAATTGTGAGTGTGTGTGTGTGTGTGTGTGTGTGTGTGTGTGTGTGTGTGTGTGTGTGTGTGTGTGTGTGTGTGTGTGTATGTGTGTGTGTCTATATATAGAAATCGGTATGGTTGTAAAATAGAGTGCATAACTTCATGGTGGTGACATCATTTCATTATTTGTGTAGATTTGTGGAAATGTAATCATCATGATTACTAGACGATGTATTTGCAGTCGTAAACGATTACTTTCAATTATCTGGCAATCGTACTCGTGACATTCTAAAGTAATCGATTGCTTTTGTATGTATGTATGGATGGATGGATGGATGGATGGATGGATGGTGGATGGATGGATGGATTGATGTATGAATATCTATATATTGTATTATGAGGAGGTTGACTGTTACATACATAGATATTAACGCACTGGCGCAGGGGATACTTAAATCCTTTCTGGCCTCACAAATTGTCCCATGCAGTTGCTGACACGCGAAACTGGCACCGAATAGCCCGCAAATCGCAAGACTAACCACGATATGCTCTGAGTATGTATGTATGTATGTATGTATGTATGTATGTATGTATGTATGTATGTATGTATATACACACGCATACACACACGTACGCACGCTCACACACACATGTTAATAAAAGTGTTACAGAAACATATAGCGTAACTAACTGTGGTCTGTGGTCGGATACTGAGACTAACTGTTCTATCATATTGACTGTCACTGACTTGTACAATATAAGACACCCAACAGCGATAACGGTAAGATAACGTGTGTACCTGTCTAGAACACTTGGCCTGTGCGCCATCTTGCAGTATGTCGCAGCTGTAACACTTGGCGTCGTGCACCACGTGGAGGTAGCGAGCAGCGCTCTTGGTCCGCCCATCATTGCTGACGGAGATGTAGGCACTCTGAGCCCTTGGTAGTTGGCAGTTCACCTGGTACATGCTGATAAACACGGCACTCACTGCACCGTGCTCGCCTGTCGCTTTAACAGTCTCCTCCACCTAGAAACAGATACACAAGGAATGAAGCAAATGTTTTATTTAACGACGCATTCAACACATTTTATTTACGGTTATATGGCGTCAGAGATATAGTTAAGGACCATACAGATATCGAGAGAGGAAACCCACAGTCGCCACTTTATGGGCTACTCTTTTCGATTATGTCATGTCATGTCATGTCATAAGGTTTAACGTGCATATTCAGAACAAGCTGTTAAAGCGCATGCCTGTCGTGGGCGCAAAAGCTTAGCTCTTTCGTCCAAGACAGAATGTTGGAGGGGGGGGGGTGTAGGAGGGACTGTCTGCACTGATAGATGCAAGGGATCACCAGCAGTCCGATCAAGATCGGTAGCAGGCGGGGGTTTTAGATTAGCAGCAAGGGATCGTTTATATGCATATAGGTCTGGAAATGTATGTCCAATCCAGTTTCTATCAGTATTCTTTGTATTTAACAACTGACCATTAATTGTAAATAACCGGCCTAGGTGGCGTCGTAGTTAAACCATCGAACATAAGGCTGGTAGGTACAGGGTTCGCAGCCCGATACCGGCTCTCACCTACAGCGACTTTTAACAACTCAGTGGGTAGGTGTAAGGCCATTACACCCTCTTATCTCTCACTAACCACTAATAACTGAAAACTAGCCCCCTGTCCTGGACAGACAGCCCAGATAGCTGAGGTGTGTGCCCAGAACAGCGTGCATGAACTTTGGTTGGATATAAGCATGAAAATAAGTTGAAATGAATGAAATAACTGTAGATAGATACGATTCTGAATACTCATATTTTGTCTTGTTTGCATAATAAGGCATATTTTTTATCTGTCACACTGTTCATTTATCCATCTATTTCTCCATCCAGCCAGTTAGCATTGGTTAATGACATACATACGGTTTCGTAAATTACAGACAATTAAAAGTTAAAGTTTCGTTTTCGTTTAACGACACCAGTAAAGCACATTGATTTATTACTCGTCGGCTATTAGATGTCACACATTTGGTACTCTTGACCTATAGTCTTAGATAGGCATCCCAAAGACAGGATAACACATACAACGGCTTTTGATATGCCAGTCGTGGGGTATCGCAAACCGACCGCGCATCAAGCGAGTGCTTTACCACTGGGCTACGTCCTGCCCTTACCAAATTAGTGCCTATCACCAGTTATTCTACTGTCGGTGCTGGCTACGTTTTATAAGCTTATTTGATCATCGATTATGATAAGGTTTTGTTCTTTGTTTGTCTTTACTGAGTGGATTTATAAAAATGTTTTAAGGCTATTTTACTTTACCGATGTGAAGAGGCCGGACGTAGCCTTGAGGTAAAGCGCTCGCTTGATGTGCGGTCGGTCGAGGATCGATCCCCGTCAGTGGGCACGTTGGGCTATTTTTCATTCCAGTCAGTGCACCACGACTGGTATATCGAAGTCCGTGGTGTGTGCTATCCTGTCTGTGGGATGGTGCATATAAAAGTGGAAACATTTAGCGGGTTCCCTCTCTAAGATTACATGTCAAAATGACCAAATGTATGACATCCATGAGCCGATGATTAATGAATCAATATGCTCTAGTGGTGTTGTTAAACAAAACAAACTTCTTCATGTGTACAGAAATTAAATTTGTAGTGTCTAGATTCAATAGGTGCCTGTGTGCCGTTTTACAAAGCGATCTTAGCGCTAAGATCATGTTTTAGTACATACGATAGTTATGCACTTAAGGCGATCTTAGCGTTACGATCGATTCGTAAAACGGGGCCCTGGTCCTTAATATTCAACTCCTTCATACGTTCATATACTTCTAACCGATGGTGCCAATCGATTATGACCGATGGTCGGTGATGAAATTCCAGCCGATTTTCACCACTAATTCCAATGAAGTATAATCACGCACCTGTACGTATTCGTAATGGCACGTCAGAGTGGTAGATTCCACGAAGTCGAATCCGAACAGCGCCACCTGGGAACAGTCCGCGCTGCCGACATCGCACGCGCCACCGCTGGGGTTGACGGGAATCACCTGTGGGGCTACGCTGGCGCTGACGTCACACGTCTCTCCCGTGTATCCATCGTCACACACACAGACGCCTGTACGGAAAGGAAAGGAATGTTTGGTTACTATCGCGTGATGAGAAGCAGAGACAGACAGACAGAGCGGTATATAGAGGGGAGATACAGATATAGAAACAGACTGAATGTCTGACAGACAGAAATACACAGGCAGATAAATACAGAGGCAGACAGACAGAGATAGAAGCACACACACATGCAAAGAGAAAGATGGGGGGGGGGGGGGTGAAGACACGCACAGAGAGACAGAGATAGAAATTTGCAAAGACATGCATAAAAAGATCATTTTGTACCCTGATACCTCCCTCGGTGAAATCAGAGAGAGAGAGAGAGAGAGAGAGAGAGAGAGAGAGAGAGAGAGAGAGAGAGAGAGAGAGAGAGAGAGATTACATTTTATGTTTACTTCTATTTTTCTGTTCCACATATTATATTATGCAAGACATAGACTTGATACGAAAGGGTGGATAGTTTAATATCCTATTTATTATCCAATAACAATCATATCGACTGCTATACGACATGTATTGTTTTACTGGTGCACTTGTATTAAATGTAAACCAAGATAGCTTGTATTTATAATATTTTGTATCTATATTTACCAGATGTACACTTTCCGTGTTTGCCACACTCGCGGATGCAGATATTTTCTATGACAGACTTTGGTATCCGATCACTCATACTGGTATTGTCGTTGCCTTGCCATTTACTGACGTCACGAGCAGCTTCAGAAACACACTGCTCAATTATATTTTCCACGTGCGCGCGTGCAAACCCTTCTTCTCCAGTACCCTGCGGTGAAAGGAAGCACACACCGCCATATGTATTGTATGTATAATGCCTTTTATCAAAAATATAACTTCATAAATTATACACGTACTGACGGACAGAAATAAAGGACCATACCAATACTAACAGCACAGAAAGATGCAACGAAAACCCTCATAGTGTCAGAGAGACATCCAGTCCCATATCACATCCTTGTGCAGTGGTTAAGCAATCCTACTACCGGCTGCTAGGTACAGGGTTCGCAGCCCGGTACCGGCTCCAACCCAGATCCAGAGCGAGTTCTTAAGGGCTCATTTCGTAGGTGTAAGGCCACTACAACCATTTCTCTATCACTAACCTGCTAACAACTAACCCAATAACCTGGACAGACAGCCCAGATAGCTGAGGTGTGTGCCCAGGACAGCGTGCTTGAACCTTAATTGGATTAAAAACACGAAAATGTGTTGAAATGAAACGAATTGTAATTTAAAGAGACATTATGACGCTAATTAACTAGTTAATGAACTTTGGTCTGTAATACGATCATACCAAGTGTTCCCTTTTTATTTTCCTCTCAGTATATTTACAAGATGTTGTACATAATATTTATATAATATCTTTTAAAAATAAACTTTTAATTTAATTCAAATTAATTTGTTTTTATAAACCGCTCACGTGTTCAGGAATATATAAAAAAAAAGTTTCTAAAAAACTGTTTTTTAAACTGTATAATTAAACGTGTGGTGTGTGTTCACAAATGTTACCTACCACAAGATCGTCTGTGCAGTCGTTGATACTCTGAGTAAAGTCTGTGGTGTTGAGGACGTCCTCACAGTTGTTGACTGCAGTGCTGTTGAGGATGTATCCTTTACAGACGTCGTTTGCTTGCTCCTTAGTGAATGATACCGGCGCTGCGGTCTGTAATGTAAAACTCACAATCATGTAATAATATGAATGTTAGGGTATTGCAATTCCTTTATCGTTTCACGTCGTAAATACAGTGTCGTCGGTAATATAGTATGTGTTAGGTAGCGTGTCTAGTACATTTGAAAACGTCCGACAAATCCGTATGGTTTTAAAGGCAATGAATTACATTGAATCTGTCAGAGTATAGCTGTACGAGCGATTTGCCATGTACTGCCTGTTCTTTTTATGACCTTAACTGGGGGAGGGGGTGACAAAGGGTAACAGTCGCCCCCTCCCCACCTGAGAAATACTACAAATAGTTTTTTTTCTTAATGTTGAAATACCTTTTTGTTAGCTAGAGAAGATCCTACATTAGTGTTTTGTGATTCATCTAAGTACCCCTCCCCCCGTCCCTTCATGTACGGTTAAACCCTACCCTGCTGTGTATTGTACTTGTATGAGGTGACAGCCAAATATGAAAGGTCGAGGGGGGAAACAGGTGTTACTGGGGAGGCCATTGTCGCTAGCTCCCTCGATCTCCTGGCTAAGCCAGTGTCTTGATTATGAATGAATGAATGAATGTTTAACGACACCCCTGCACGAAAAATACATCGGCCATTTGGGTGTCAAACTATGGTAATGCAAATAAATAAAGTGATGATCGACATCAATATAAAGCTTTAAACAAAAACAGTGTAAAGAACTGTACAAAAACACAAATATCACAGAATTTTACTCAAAACTTCAATTTTGTGCTGTGTGTGCTCAAAGAGAATGTTAAACCCCTGGGGTCTTGATTATGTGTTGCTCGTCACACAGAAGAACGAATTGTGATGCATACCACTTTCAGCGGCGTCGGCGTAGGGGGTGGAGCTGCTTGTGCTGCTCGTTTCGACCTGTGTGACGTCACTCTCGGTCGTTTAGCTTGACGTATGATCGTCTGTGTGATGTCATCCCCTGTAATGAATTATCATACATTAAATCTTATTTATTTATTTTAACTTATTTTCGAGATTATATCCAATTAAGGTTCAAGTACGCTGTCATGGGCACACACCTCAGCTATCTGGGCTGTCTGTCCAGGACAGTGGGTTAGTTGTTAGTTAATAGTGGTTAGTTCGAGAGAAGAAGGTGCTCATTTCAGAAATAACGGTTAGCGTCGATGATTACCCTAGTTCCATAGAAAATTTGACTACTATTTTTACAGGTACACTATACATGTTTCAACCGCAATGCTACTTGACATAGTAGTAAATAAATTAAAATACATCCCCCCCCCCCCCCCCTAGATGAAACGATTATTTTTACAACCAACACACTCACTTTTATCCCCAATCACAGGACTTTTGGTGTTAACGTCTCTATCAAAAGTTCGGTGCACTTCGAACTCTGACCTAACCGGAAGTTATTTGGTTTAGTACTACCTTTATAACTTGCATATGTACATGTGTTGATTGTTTAGTGTTTGAGAGACTCACTCGACACGGTTCTGGAACACTGGAATATGTCCAGTCCTAGTGCGCAGTACGGAACGTGTGTGCCTTCAGCACAGTTACAGTATACCTCGGAGTCCACTGTCTTTTCAACGGAAGCTGACACGCCATAGAATATAGTTGTTGGCATCCTATATCAGACAGGAATAAATAAATAAATATCTAACGATACACCAACACAAAGTATCCATGGGCTATTGGGTGTCGAACAAAAGTGAGGTGACAGGCAAATATGAACTTAATTGTTACAAATAACGATATTAAAGATGAAATATTACATAGCTATGAAATATACAGACCTATAGAAACCATAAAAGTAATATTTTATGAAAAATCATGTTCACTGTATTTTAGTTACGAATGAAAGCAAGTAGTGTGATATTAAATCACAGCAATCAAGAAATGGATTTTAATTGATGCCCCTAGCTGATACTCAGTCTGCCAACAGACATACCCATTAATTATTACGTAGCAGTTAGCTATTACAAATTATCATGTGACAGGCTGAATATCTTACCTAGGGCAACGCTTCTGACGGGAAATAAATTCACAAGGAACATTAAGACGCGAGCCTTTTATAAAAATGTCTTATAAAAAAAAACACCATATAGACCGAGAATAAGAGAGCATATAGATATAGAGAACCGAAGCGGAGACCCAAGGACGGCAGCTCTGCTGTCATTCCATTTGGGGGTTCTCAGTCGCAGTGTCAACGCAATCGTTGACCTAAGAGCTTAGACGTGTGCTGCCTGTATCACCGTGTTGTTAACTTGTTAATCATGTTTCATGTTTGAAAAGACAATACAAGAACCTACATCATCAATTTGAAATGTCTGTTCATTCCTATACATTCATAAGAAAAATTACTCATTGTTAATACTTTAGATATAAAAAAATCAACTATTATTACTGTAATTTTAACAACATCATTTTGCTAATTCAAAAAGAAAAGACTGCAAGGGTAAGGAATAACATTGCGTTTAAGGAACTAAGCTCTCCTTTAGTGGTGAACATCGATATGTTTTAACGTTTGAATATTGTGAAATGTTGATAATCATCTTACGGCAAAGTACTGAAAACAGATATAATTGTACGATATCATCTATGTAAATAAACGTACTACCTGTTATTGAACAAAATAAGTAGTTCCATATTTGAATATTAAAGGGACATTCCCGAGTTTGCTGCAATGTTTTAAGATGTTATCGTCTAATAAAATATTTCTACGATTAAACTAAGATATTAAATATATTTTCTTGTTTAGAATATTAGTGGCTGTATATTAAACGTGTTTCTGATCGTTCTAATATTTGTACTAGGTTAATTTTCATTTTATTTCCTAAAAACAATGTTTTCGTATGTACAAAATTATTGGAAGACAAAACTCAGTTTCGGCTTCGTACAAATATTAAGACGACCAGAAACACATTAAATATACAGACACTGATATTCTAAACAGGAAAATATATTTAATATGTAAGTTTAATCGTAGAAATATGTTATTAGTCGGAAACATCTTACAATGCAGTAAAGTTAGGAATGTCCCTTTAAAGGTAAGCCAGCATGTAGGAGAACTTACTGCCAGGTGTGATATTTTGATATCATGTAGGAGAACTTACTGTCAGGTGTGGTATTTTGATATCATGTAGGAGAACTTACTGCCAGGTGTGGTATTTTGATATCACGTAGGAGAACTTATACTGCCAGGTGTGGTATTTTGATATCATGTAGGAGAACTTACTGTCAGGTGTGGTATTTTGATATCATGTAGAAGAACTTACTGCCAGGTGTGGTATTTTGATATCATGTAGGAGAACTTACTGCCAGGTGTGGTATTTGGATATCATGTAGGAGAACTTACTGCCAGGTGTTGGAAAACCTGTTTGGATATCATGTAGGAGAACTTACTGCCAGGTGTTGGAAAACCTGTTTGGATATCGTTCTGTTCTGTATATGACGTGATTTGATCCCACAAATTCATTACGTTTGGATCCATCGAACTGACCACATAATCCTGAAAGAAACGATATGATAGTATTTAACTAAACATATCCATATTGCTAGTGTACTTTAACAAGTTAAAACTTTAAAACTATCTTTGTAATTTAAAATAATTAACTTGAAACACCATGATGAAAGAGTGTTTAAAGGTACATTCCTGAGTTTGCCACACTGTAAGATGTTTCCGTCTAATAAAATATTCCTACGATTAAACTTACATATTAAATATATTTTCTTATTTAGAATATCAGTGTCTGTACATTCAGTGTGTTCCTGGTCCTCTTAATATTTGTAAGAAGCCCAAACTGGATTCTGTTTTCAAATAATTTCTTTACGTACAATTTTTTTTAATAGGAAATATAATGAAATTTAACCAAGTAAAAATATTAGAACGATCAGAAACACGTTTAATATACAGTCACTAATATTTTATGCAGAAAAATATATTTGATATGTAATATCGTTAAAAAGGCTCTGTTAGTCGAAAGCACCTTAAACGTTGTAGCAAACTCAAGAATGTCCCTTTAAGATTATCATCTAGTGCTATTATCTATTATATGGGTAGTATTGTTTCAGTGTATAAAACAAGCGACAATAATTGAGTATATTATAATAGTAATTTGTAACAGGTATTAATGATCCCAGAGAGTAATTATATAACTTATCTTCTCTGATAATTTAGAATATTCACTTCCATTTCCTTTTAACTCGATTTTCCTACTTTTATCCAATTAAGTTTCAAACACGCTTTCCTGGGTACACAAATCAGCTATCTGATCAGTATATCCAGAACTGTGGGGTGATGATTAGTTGTTAGAGGTTTGTGAAAGAGAAGTCGGTGAAATGGCCTTACGGAGTCGTTAAATATATCTTATATCGATTTTTAATTTTTATAACAGCCAAACGAAATTCGAAATAATGGTAATTCCATATGTATTTATTCGTATAATAGTTTTAATTTAAAGCATGTGAAGGTAAGATATTGTGTAAAAAGACAAGAACAGAATGTGTGTTTAATTTGTTGGTAAAACAAAGGAAGTCTTGCTAGGGTCTTTAACGAATACCTACCGAGGAATAGGACTGTGAAAACTGCACTTACCAACAGCTTGGCCATAGTCTACGGCTGATGCTCGGACCCAAATGTTGATGAAGGGATTGTGGCTGGCTTGGACTGTAACTATGGTGCCAGTTGGAAGACGAATCTGTAACCATAGTAAATGATGGTTTTGTCTTAACACCAGTTTAGAATGAGCTTGGTTTAAAGTGATTTAGAATGTTACATAAATACTCCAGTTTTGGAGCAGGGTCTATGCTTATACATTTTCAGAGTGCAGACTGAGAACGCTAACACTGTTGTCCTGACGTTAACTACATGCTGTCTGCACAGGCAAGACTTCAGTGTAAACGTTTAAATGGTTTATAAGCATGGGGCTAAATGGAATATTGCTCGATATAAAAGGAACATTAATATAAATAAGACCCAGACCTCGTCTTTTAAGGGAGCTATTATTCTCTCTCTCTCTCTCTCTCTCTCTCTC
>JAECMU010059552.1:4469-15304 GCA_016106625.1 Dracogyra subfuscus
GAGAGAGAGAGAGAGGGGGAGGGAGAGAAATAGACGAATACCATTTGTAGAGCTACATGGACATATAAGTTACTTCTGGGTTTTTTATAAAATATATGTTTGGAACACCAAATATTCCCCAGAGAGGGCAACAAAAAATATACCCTTTGATACATCAGCTTTGGATCACCGGTAAAAATAGGAAATAACATGATGGGAATATGGAAGGGATCGCTCCCATCCTCAGACAAGAAGAACTCTACATCCCATTCCCTTGAGAATCTCAATTTAAACAATACCAGTTATGGATTTAGCACATTCATTCATTTTCTTATGAATGAAATACCCTAATGGAAGAAACGCTGAGGACGGGCCAGGTCACAAGTGTGACCGATCAGACGAGATATTTGTCTTCAAATTGATTGGCCAAGCAGAAGGTCAAGCCAGGGAAGGTGAAGCGATTTGTCCACAAATTGAAATCATTTACATCTATTATATAGTGCTTGAAGGGACAACCTGGCCCGGTCCTTGATCATCAGCGCCATCAGACTTGATCCAGACTCAACTCACTCAATTAAAGACACAGACTGTATGAGTATCTGATCAATGAATGAATAAATGGACGAATTAATGAATGGATGAATGGATGAATGAATGAATGAATGAATGCATGAATGAATGAATGAATGAATGATTAACAACACCCCTGTACGAAAAATACATCGGCTATTGGGTGTCAAACTATGTTCAAAAATGTATTTATTAATCATCGGCTACTGCATGTCAAACATTTGGTCATTTTGACATATAGTCATAGAGGGAAAATCCACTAAAAAAAATTCGTTATGTAATGTCATGTCATAAGGTTTAACGTGCACATTCAGAACAAGCTGTTGTAGTGCATGCCTGTAATGGGCGCAAGAGCTTGCAAAGCAAGCTCTTTCGTCCAAGACAGAAAGTCTAAAAAAATTCCGTTAATAACAAGGGTTCTTGTATATGCACCATCCCACATACAGGATAGCACATACCACGACCTTTGATACACCAGTTGTGACACACTGGTTGAAATGAGAAATAGCCCAATGGGCCCACCGACGAGGATAGACCGTAAATGGACAATGCATCAAGCGAGTGCTTTACCACTATGTCCCCCCCCCACATGATGAGTTATAAACAACATTAATATAAAAATGCAAGAGAAATACAAACATAGTGCGAGTATCTGATCCTCCACACCACCTAACACTACACAGAAGACAATAATATTGTATCATGTTTTGTGGATGATGTTGAAATGAGCACAAATAGCAAACTATTTTTTTTTAAATAGAGAGTGGAAAAGAGAAGAAAAAACAACAACCCCAGAGACAAAAGAATCTTCTGTAAATCATATTATTTGCAATACAGTATTCAGCATTTACATTTTCCTCTTAGAAATATAAACAATAAAAATGGACCTATGTTCAATGGGATTGGAGTTATACAAAGAAAATATTTTCTAAACTTGATTATTTTTATACTTTATAAAATGTATCCTTGCGCATAGGGCACACATGCCTAGCATATAGAGGATAATAAATAAGTTACCAGTATATATGAACATAAATTATATATCAGTGTCAGTCTGTTAGCATTTTAAATTCAAAGATAGGTGTTTAACATAGATTAATTAGCCCTCAGTTTAATTGTACAAACAAGTTCTCTCTCTCCTCGTATTTTCTTTTTTTTTAAGCAGTAGTAGTGAAAAAAAAAAAACCCCAAAAAACCCCCAAACAAACAAACAGAAAAAAAAGGATTACAAAAAAGCATGCCCTAAAACCCAAACTTGCCATTTCAATATTTGCTTAACCAATCTTAGTTTTGGGATCTTTTGCATAATTATTTTACACTATCACTTTCGGTTTGTAATCAACTTAAAGCACTTTGAATTCTATTCTGGAAATTTCTTTCTGTATAGGTTCCCTTTTTTCTTGTCTATTCACTCTTATTTTTACCAGTAGACGTTTTCTTTTCAATGTCAGATCAATGAATAATAACAATTCATCAGTCTCTAAGATGACCTTAATTATTCTATGGATGTTCCACTTTGAATGGCGTGCCCGTCTGAAGACTACATTTACAGTAACCTTTAGCTGCGTTTTGCAGACCCTACATGGCCTGGGCAAACATCTAGTTATCATGTTTACTTCATCCATGACAAAGCTCGCAATTTCTGTAGCCGAATCAGGCAACTAAACCCAGTTTGTGCTTGTATGTGGAGTTAAACTTTGCATCTGTATCAAATGTTCAATGAATATAATGATCCCAGATCGACATGTACATGTATACAAATGCAGAGTTCAGCATTTCAATAAGATGGTTATAATAATGACATCCGATTCAATTAAAACTGCATGCAGTCTATGGTGTAATTGAAGGCATTCATGCACATGATACATATTAAAATAAACAACAAACACAGTTTATTTGTATCTCATGGGTCATATAATCATGTCAAAATGGGTAATCACCACAAAGGTCAAATTTGATCTGTAATATAGAACATGATAAAACTTTCTGCTCAATGAGGCTTTGGCAAAACTAAAATTCTTAAACAAATTTTCATATCTCTTAAAAAATGTCCACATCACCTAAATTCAAGGGCCATAACCTTGTCAAAAGTAGGTAAAACATCATAAACATTAAACTTGGTCTGTAATAATATATATGATAAAACTATAAACAAAGTTTTAGGATCGATGCATTGTAAAAACAAAATCCTGAAAACTATATGAAGAACAGATGGACGGATGTACAAGCAAATAGACAGATGGACAAACACATAGACTGACAGAAAGATGGAGATGAAAAATATAGTTCCTTCTGGTTGAACCGATTGGGGACTACTAAACAGTTTATTCAAGTTTATATCAAACTGAACAGCATTCACACTGAAAAGCTACAACATATACATGTATGTACTGCATTCAAAACTAACTACTGGCCTTGGTGGCATCGTGGTTAGGCCATCAGTCTACAGGCTGGCAGGTACTGGGTTCAGATTCCAGTTGAGACATGGGATTTTTAATCCAAACCCTGAGTGAGTGCTCCGCAAGGCTCAATGTGTAGGTGTAAATTGACCAGTGATCCATAGCTGGTTCAACAAAGGCCATGGTTTGTGCTATCCTGCCTGTGGGAATCACAAATAAAAGATCCCTTGCTGCTAATCAGAAAGAGTAGCTCATGCAGTGGCAACGGCGGGTTTCCTCTCAAAATCTGTGTGGTCCTTAACCATATGTCTGACACCAAATAACCGTAAATAAAATGTGTTGAGTGCATTGTTAAATAAAGCATTTCTTTCTTTCAAAACTAACTGAATAGCAAATGGTTAATAAATCAATATGATATATTGGTGTCGTTAAAAAAAACCTAAAAACTTTTAACTTTGCACATGCTACAATTTTGACTGCAGGACAAATAATGTTGTTAAAAGAAAAAACCCTTATTACATATAATACAACAGGCACATTTATACCTACCATTCCCTTCAAAACTGTAATAAATAGATTGAGTAAGATCCATGAATATAACACAGAGGTTTTGTCACGCATGTTTTTAGTGCCCTACTGGTCCAATCAGAGGGGACTATAGGTTTCATCTCTGCCTCTCCATCCATCTTTCTGTCTATCTGTTCATCTGTCTGTCTGTCCATCTGTTTTACATATGTTTTCCGGATGTTTTTTGCAGAAGGTTTTGAGATAGTCTCCTGAAATTGTTTGTATAGTTGCATCACATACTGTTACAGTTCACATTTGACTTTTATGACGATTTACCTATTTTGACGGAGTTATGGCCCTTGAACTTAGGCGATGAGATTTTTTTTTTTTTTCATTAGACCTTTAGATACTGAGCTGACATTTTGTGTATGGGTTTATTACATACTGTTATAAATCAAGTTTGACTTTCAATGTAGATTTACCCATTTTTGATACAGTTATGGCCCTTTAACTTGGGAGATGTGAAAACTTGTTTTCCAGACTTTTTTTCATTAGATCTTAGATTTTGAGTTGAAATTTTGTGTACATGTTTATCACGTACTGTTACAGATCAAGTTTTCATGGCATTTTAACAGAGTTATGGCCTTTGAACTTAGGATATGTGAAAATTTGTTTTCCAGATTTTTGCAATGCCTGGCGATATCATTTGTATATAGCTTTACAGATCAAGCTGAAGTTTTGTGGTGATTTACCTACTTTTCAGAGTTATGGCCCTTGTATTTAGGAGATACAAAAAGTGTTGGGTAGTGGACATGCATTGCTTTAACAGTACTCTCAAAATGTTTGTTTAATGTGGAAAATGATGTCATAGCGATTAGAACAAATGTAGTTTGAGATAACACACTTTAACTAAATCTCATCAAAATGTTACGCTCAGGTTTTGTTGGCTGTAAACATATGACCCATCGACAGTAAAACATTACTTAACAGAGTTAATAATGGTAAATACCAATTGGTTTATGACATGGATATTGTGGGCAAATTGTAGGATAAAAATAAATATACCAGTACTTTAAACCAAGTTTGAGTAAAATAACAGTTAAATAAAGTGAGTGGTTTTAGCACTGATTCAACCCAAGTGCAGGGTCATTGGATCTGACTTACTCATGTCAGTCCGGTATTCACTGCCAGACTCATTTTGTTCCTCTCAGCAGGTAATCCATTATTTAACATTCAGTATAAACTAAACATCGCATTAGATTATGATTTAGACAACTTGCTATGTCATTGATTGATGGAAGATGATACAAAAGTAAATTACAGAGACAGATTTAAAAAAAAGAAAAAAGAAGACAAGAAACAAATATATGTGATCCTGCTCCAACAATGCCAGTGCATATAGTGCCCATCTGAATTGTTTTCTTTTGATTTCAGTTCAAAACGTTTATGAAGAGGTGGTCTATACACATTATAGTGTGTTGAATTCAGTAAATAACATTTGATTTCAGTTCAGAATGGTCATGTACTTGTTTGGAATTCCTGGGTGTTTTTGTTGGTATATTAAAAAACCCCAATGTTTATGAAAAGGTGGTTTATATGCGTTAGTGAGTAGAATTTAGTAAATATCAAATCGGAGAAGAATACTGGGTGGTAGGTTGTCATTGGTACACAAGGTTTTATCATATAAGTTACTTCATTAAATTCCAATTGTAATATATAGACACATAGCCTACTTTATGTATTTATTAATGAACTACAAATTAAATTTCCCAAAGTCAGAGCCACATAGACAAAATAAGGTCTACAACAGGTTTTTGATATTTGCTTTAGCACAACCATTCGTAGGCAAAAAACAAAAAGACAAAAAAAGACAATCTTTGGTCAGACCAAAGTTCCAGTATTGATGTGGGCAATGCAGTTTTTGTTTCCTTTTTTTTTTTAAAGCTTGGATTGCACAGAAAAGGTGGGTATATTTGATACCGAAATGACAACCATATTTAAATTTAATTTGAAACCTAGTTAATGTACTATGGCATTTTGGCTCCAAATGTGGTTTTATGACACAGCAAGAAAAGCCAGGCAAAAATTGATGTCATACCGTAGAAAAAAACAAAATGTTGATGCGCAAGTGAAAATCAATGTGAACACTGACCTAACCAGAGACGAGAAATGTATTTTGTTTGCTCTGACTATAATATGATAACATCACTATTTGACAGTGATTCATGAGTGCATATCATCACGTCTATATGTACATGTGTATCTATTCTTAATGAGCTGTCCTTGTTTTGTTTAAGAAGTGGCAGTACAAGAAGGGTGTATTATCCAGTACAGGATCTCCTCTTGAGTGGCTGTCCTCCTATAGGCGAGATGCTAGATAGAGATTCATAGAATCATCCACTATTTTGACAAATACCCATTCGACTCTGCATTGTGCAGAGGTACGGTTTTGATCACGGATAATGGTTTTGTCATTAACATTACATACTTTAATAATTCTTAGAATCAATATATACATATATTTTTTTTACTATCTGATGTTGCTTAAATAAACTATGACCAAGGCCCTAATTCACTAAACTCTCGCAACTTTGTGATCTCGCAGTGCAATGCTCAAAGACTTACAAAGAAGATGCTATGTTGTCTAGCAGAGCCTAATAGACCTTTGTGAATTAGGCTCCTGGTACGGTAATGCTTTAGCACAAAATATTTATAAAAAGCAGTATGAGATTATTTAATGCCACCCCAGCACAAAATATTCCGTGCCTATTGAGTGACAGAACCAGGGTATAAGATTCACTTTAAAGGCTTACTGTCACAGATTTAAGGACCTTATTTCTCCAAAAATTAATAATAAATTAAAATTACATTAATTTAAAAAGACCAAATCTAGCTAATGCATCACTTTAACTACACCATGATGGAGTGAAATCCATGTCAACCCTATCAGCAATGTTAGTTTTTGAATTATGGACCATTGCCATAATTCAATTATTTTTACAAAATATCATTAATAAATGGAGTATGGTGGTTACATAGATGGTTGAATAAAGTACATTTAGGGACAAATCAAATATATATATATATTTTAAGTAATACTTTGTTAGGTCATGTAATAGGTCAGTGGTATGTGATGATATGCCTTTAATAACTGTAGATATAATGAAGAAACTCGTATTACAGTTCTCACACAGGGTGATTCAGTTTCAAACACTACACACTGTGTGTCCATGACAGAACGCATGTGCTTCTGTTTGCACATTTCTACAGTGTATTCTTCTCCCTGTTGCCAGTCACACTGATTTGAAAGTCTATCCCATCGATTTGGAAATCTATCCATATGCAGTGTCTACCTAAATACAGCCTCATCTTCTTCATCAAGACCAAATTGAAACCTAATAACCGAAAGCCACACGATGCCAAGCTATGTTTACAAATGAGAATATGACCTCTGCAAATGAAGGCTCAGATTAAAAAAAAAAAAAAAAGGCTGTAAAGAGACATAAGTATAAATGCTACAGGTACAATATGCAAATGGCAGAATTAATCAATTAATATGAAGAGAACTAATATACAGTAAATATTAATACATTTTTAAATAGGAACTCTTTGCTTATCAAATATATAATTTATACCTGGCAAATCACTGTTCAACTTATAACCTTTATAAGGAATAACAAAAGGAATAGACATAATGCAGCACATTGTTTACACAAAGTAAGGAATAGACATACCCCAGCACATTGTTTACACAAAGTAAGGAACAGACATCCTCCGGCACATTGTTTACACAAAGTAAGGAATAGACATACTTCTGCACATGGTTTATACATAGTAAGGAATATACATACTCCGGCACACTGTTTACACAATGTAGGGAATAGACATATTCCAGCACACTGTTTACACAAAGTAAGGAATAGACATACTTTGGCATATTGTTTACACAATGTAAGGATTAGACTTACTCCAGCACATTGTTTAAACAAAGTAAGGAATAGACATACTCCAGCACATTGTTTACACAAAGTAAGGAATAGACATACTCCAGCACATTGTTTACACAAAGTAAGGAATAGACATACTCCAGCACATTGTTTACACAAAGTAAGGAATAGACATACCCCAGCATATTGTTTACACAATGTAAGGATTAGACTTACTCCAGCACATTGTTTACACAATGTAAGGAATAGACATACTCCAGCACATTGTTTATACAAAGTAAGGAATAGACATACCCCAGCATATTGTTTACACAAAGTAAGGATTAGACTTACTCCAGCACATTGTTTACACAATGTAAGGATTAGACTTACTCCAGCACATTGTTCACACAAAGTAAGGAATAGACATACTCCAGCTGAATGTAAGGATTAGACTTACTCCAGCACATTGTTTACACAAAGTAAGGAATAGACATACTCCAGCACATTGTTTACACAAAGTAAGGATTAGACTTACTCCTGCACATTGTTTACACAAAGTAAGGAATAGACATACCCCAGCACATTGTTTACACAAAGTAAGGATTAGACTTACTCCAGCACATTGTTTACACAAAGTAAGGAATAGACATACTCCTGCACATTGTTTACACAAAGTAAGGAATAGACATACCCCAGCATATTGTTTACACAAAGTAAGGATTAGACTTACTCCAGCACATTGTTTACACAAAGTAAGGAATAGACATACTCCGGCACATTGTTTACACAAAGTAAGGAATAGACATACTCCAGCACATTGTTTACACAAAGTAAGGATTAGACTTACTCCAGCACATTGTTTACACAATGTAAGGAATAGACATACCCCAGCATATTGTTTACACAAAGTAAGGATTAGACTTACTCCAGCACATTGTTTACACAAAGTTAGGATTAGACATACTCCAGCACATTGTTTACACAAAGTAAGGAATAGACATACTCCGGCACATTGTTTACACAAAGTAAGGAATATACATACTCCAGCACATTGTTTACACAATGTAAGGATTAGACTTACTCCAGCAGATTGCTTACACAATGTAAGGATTAGACTTACTCCGGTACATTGTTTACACAAAGTTAGGATTAGACATACTCCGGCACATTGTTTACACAAAGTAAGGAATAGACATACTCCAGCACATTGTTTACACAAAGTAAGGAATAGACATACTCCGGCACATTGTTTACACAAAGTAAGGAATAGACATACTCCAGCACATTGTTTACACAAAGTAAGGAATAGACATACCCCAGCAGATTGTTTACACAATGTAAGGATTAGACTTACTCCAGCACATTGTTTACACAATGTAAGGATTAGACTTACTCCGGCACATTGTTTACACAAAGTTAGGATTAGACATACTCCAGCACATTGTTTACACAAAGTAAGGAATAGACATACTCCGGCACATTGTTTACACAAAGTAAGGAATAGACATACTCCAGCACATTGTTTACACAAAGTAAGGAATAGACATACCCCAGCATATTGTTTACACAATGTAAGGATTAGACTTACTCCAGCACATTGTTTACACAAAGTAAGGAATAGACATACTTCAGAACATTGTTTAGACCAAGACCAGCACTGTTTATACATTGTTATTAAGGAATATACATACAGCACATTTTATACAAAGTAAAGAATAGACATACTCCCGCAGATATTGTTTAACCAGTATAGCTATTAGGTGTCAAACACATGGTCAAATACAACATTTGGCGCAAATAAAAGATCCATTGCTGTTAATCAAAAAGAGTAGCTCATGAAGTGGCGACAGCAAGTTTCCTCTCAAAATCTGTGTGGTCCATAACCATATTTCTGACGCCATATAACCGTAAATAAAGCATTTCTTTCTTTTTGCTAAGCATTCAGATAAGCAATAGGTATTGATGTACACTAAACAAACCATACATGGATCTCGCTGAAGGCACACATGTAGTTCCACAACTGTGGACACGGACCAATTGTGTCATGCTACTGACGTTCTGAACCATTCAGTTCTGACTACCTAACCCTTGCAATTGCCCATGGCTATTAGCAATGCTGTGGAGGTTTTAATTCTTCATGACACATTTTGTGTGTGGAATGTATGCAGGTTTTTTTTTAAATAGCATGGTGGATATTTTGCTGCAGACATTTTCTTAATTGTAGGAGAAGTTATCAAGAGCAGTTTTACCATTAAATTATTAGCCAGTTGACCCAGTTCAATGAATGCAAAGCAATGGCATTAACATCATTCACTTCCTAAGGTATGTATTTTTTTCAGTTTTGCATTAAATGTATTTTGAGGTACTATACAAACAATGGATGCTGTGCTTATAAAACTTAAGGAGTCTAGACTCAATGTCTATTGAAAGAAAGCACTCAACACATTTTATTTACGGTTATATGGCATCAGACATATGGTTAAGGACCGCATAGATTTTGAGAGGAAACCCGCTGTTGCCACTTCATGGGCTACTCTTATGTCGATTAACAGCAAGGGATCTTTTATTTGCACTTCCCACAGGCAGGATAGCACAAACCATGGCCTTTGTTGAACCAGTTATGCAATGTCTATTGACATCACGAGCATACAATTTATTATAATAATGGTGCTGCTGTGATGGTGAAGGTTCAGATTCTAGTAGAGTCAACTTGACTCTACTCTTCAAGTTTTATGATCATGGTGCCAGGACAATCAACAACACATTACACCTGTACCAGTAGCTCTGCCAAATTAGTTTTTTGAACAAGATGCTGTAATGTAGAATAATTTAAGGGTTAGATGATTGGTACACTTTGCATTTTTGGCTTTTTCTGATTTCTTTTGTTTTTCTGGAGGTGTCAAGTCCGATTCCAAAGAGTTCAAAATGGTGATTTCATCTTTTCTTGAACTCATAATGGTGTTATTTTATTTTTAAAATTAACACCTCAAAAAGTGCCAGCCATTTGAAACTTTTTTCTTCTTTCTGTAGTAACACCTCTGTTGCTTGTTTTTTCCTTGTCACACATAGAAAATTCCTCAAAATAATCCAGATGTTTGTTGATTTAAAAAGAACAATGGAAAATAAACTGAAGGTGTGAAAGCTAATTAACGCACTGAAGGCTGAGCTGCATGCACATCTCATGGAATCCCTGCCGAGTGATGATTGGGTAGAATGTAAATTTGAATAGCAAATAAAACATAAAAACTAAAAAAGCTCTATATAGCAGAACATACTTTACTATTTTAAACCTAGGTCTAATTAACTAGCTACTAAGTCAAAACCTTTACTAGCTCGAATGCTTTTTTTTACAATTTAGATTGACCGTTCAAAATTCGCGCCAAAATTTCCTCAAATCAAACTGCGCACCTTTTTCTCTTTGGCTTATTAATGCTCCATTCAAAATTCAATA